>CAHIKZ030005300.1:722500-777500 GCA_903632075.3 Acanthosepion pharaonis
CATGTGCCATAGCAAAGCACACAACGATTAGCTTAATTGGCATGAGTTGCGGAATTGAGAAATATCCATCACAAAAAACCAGCGAAAGCGCATTCATATGTATATAATCATAATCGGTGTACGTGTAACATTTGTTAAGTTTGAAACAATGTTTTCACACTGTGATACGGACTGTTAAATTTCACAAAACTTAGGCTAGACTTTTTTTGTTATTAATAGACAAGCTATTTACTTATACTTGTATTCCCTTTCTAATAACAAATTAAGGTATTTGACATCAGGCTCCAATCGAATGTTGTCTGACAAAAATCTTTGAAATTATCAAACCAGAGTATCTTTTCCACTATATCTATACATTAATACGCAATATATTGAGGCCTATTTGAATTTTCTCCGTGTACAGATATAATATTATATTAATTCAAATACAAGTGTTCGTGGAGTAATTGCGAATTTTACGGCCATGTTTCCAAAAATCATTCAATCAAAGAAGAAACAACGTCGAACGCTGCTAAAGAGTTACCTTATCATCTCTTTTATCCGACAGCATCTCGTTTATAGCGCATTTCACAGTTTAATTTGAGGAAACTTGTAAATATAGAAAGCTCATGAGCTTTTGTTTGACAACAGAATACACCGTCACAAAACAGCAGTGTTTTACAGATTTATCTCATTTTGTAACACATTGAAATAGATGAGGAAAAAAACATTTTTGATGTTAATAGAACAAAATGACAGTAGTTATCATAAAAGAAGAAACTAAAAAGAACCAACAACAAAACCACAAACGCATCTGCAGAAGATTTAGCTTTGTGTCCTGCTTTATATGAAAAAATTGTCCATCCAAAAATGCTTTAAGAAAGAGAGAAAGTTAGATGGTCTTACATGTAATATTTCTATGGGGGGAAATTGGTAGGCTGGTGGTCTATTTTATGTACCTATTGAAACTATGTGATTCCCTCTGTGTTCTTACATCCCGTCAGTAGTCATGTCTTGATTCTAAGCTGCCTATATAAAAGCTGCCATGCACAGGCACGTCTTTCTTTTAGGTTAGCTAAATAGCAACTAGCGTTTGTCACCTTATGAACTATGGTCACTTGCCGACTGATACAAGGTACTTGTGATTTCATGTTTTCCAAAAGAGATAATCAGTCTTTGCATTTCTACATAGACAGAAAGTATGCGATACAGCAAAAAAAAAGCATCATTCAAACAACTCATATTAATAAATGTTAAGCTTCATATGAATGGTTTGGCTTTATATTATATCATTGATTTTTTTAAAACAAATAATGCTGAAATGTATCCTTAAAATAGGAACAAAATAAGTGAAACTTATTCTACTGGTGACTCGAACGAAGCTTTGAAAAAAAAAAATAAGCGAACGAACAATGAAATATATATTTTTACGTATCAGTTAAGTAGGTACCTTCAATTTTTTTGATTATTTTAAAAATTTTTACTCATTCTTATCAGGTCCGAAATTTTATTTAAAAATGTTGTTTATTTCTGTCATCAAAATTACTTTAGCTATCAGCCATTTTTTCTAATTTTGTAAACAAGTTAAAAATCCTCGTTTATTTTTTTTGGTATAATTATACCAAAAAAAATCAATTCTACGTTTTCAAAATTTATTTGACTAAAATTAGCAAATTTAAAGATTAGTTAAATATGACTTTTTCGAATAAAAAATTGTTCGAAATAAAATGTAAGCGATCTGAACTGTTGTCATTTCTCAGTGACAAGTGATACCTGTCATCACATATTCGCGTTATCATACAGATCGTAACGTTTTTTGTTTTTGTGTGATTTTACCCCGTAAAACAAATAACTTTGTTGATACTATCTATTGTTACGAGGATGCATTTCTATAATAAAGGGATTCCTTTGAGTTCTACTTGTTATTACAAAAAGTTTTCAAAAGTACTCAAATAAAAAATAGAAATTACAAAATAAATGTTTGGAAGAATTCTAGATCATTCTAGTATATTGAAAAATCTAGAAATCGAACGGTGTTAGCCTTATAAAAAAAATGAGATTTTGGAAAGGGTTGTCAAAACTCGGCTTTTATTTTGGATAAAAAGTTGACCAACCAAAACCCAAAAGAAATTTCATGGAACAAAGTTGGTAAATAGAATTTTGACTAATTTTCATTGACCAAACTAAAATTAATATTTATTTACAATAATAAGCGAACTAAAGTGATTTGACTCCCTTTCCTTCTCCTCGTAACACTTCGCCAGTAACTCTGTGTTTTCTGTAGGCTACAATTGTTTATCCTGTATATGTTTTGTTCTGTTTAGTAAATTAAATATTTGTTTGTGATTTAGCTCTGTGTTGTGGTAAATCAAGATTTACAATTATCAACACGTAACACTAGACCTATAAATAATGGCTTAAACTCAAGCTACGTGACCTTCCGTAAAGACTTTTTATCAAAACATAATTACATTTTTTCATTAGTGTGTCATCGGATGGGTCCAAATACAATTTTCAAATCCCTAGACAATGACGAGCTAAGAATCAAGTACAAGGTTGATGGTGCGATTTATTTTTATAATTTTTTAAAAATTTAATGAAAAATGTTAAAATTTCGATTTAAAATTCAATGAAAGATAAAAATCAATTTTCATTGAAAAATTTTTTGCATCAGAAAATATTGTCCATATTCATACGAACAAATAAAACAAATAAAAGCGTTTGAAATTAAATAGTATATTTGTTTTATTGAGTTTTGTTACTGTATGTTACAATTCAGAGCTGATTTTTTCAGGTAATGGGTTTCCTTGTGCTTTAAATAAATCACTAAAAACCGATGGTATGGAATTTTTGAGTTTTTCATAAAATTATATATGGGTGTTAATAAAATAAAAAATAAATATTTCTGCCATGACTTTAATAAAAAAAAACATATTCATAATAATTTCGATCATCTGTGAATATTTTCTGAAAGTTTTATTAACATCAATTATTTTTATTTTACAAGATTTTTCAAATAATAGGTATAAATACCAAAAAAAACGCGCTAAAAATTATCTATGTTATTTAGTATCCCTTTTTTGCAAAAAAAAAGATAAACAAAGGTTTTTAAATCAAAATTTAGAATATTCTAAAGAGATGAAAAATAATTAAAAAAAACATCATTTGACGATAAAATTTTGTTTTCGTAAATTTTGGCGTCTTTTTCGAACTATGCTCTATTTTTTGCAATTTAAGTTAAGACTAGTTACGCACCTTCCTGGCAAAAGACTATTACAATGTCGATTCGAAAAATTCGGGATCATATATGGATTGCGATTCAATGAGATAAATAAAGCATCACTGTGTTTCCTTGGCAACCAGACTGCAGGTTTCAAACAAATTTAGCACTCTCGTGTTATTCAGATCTTAGTATGTAACATCCGATATTTATATTCCGGATAAAGTCGTCGAAAATGGGAGTGAATATAGCTCTATTCTGAATTTAAAGCCATGGAGAATATACTTGTAAATCATTTTCCAAGTATTCCCAACAAGACATACCAATTTATAATAAATAACGTGGACATCCCCATAATCGCCTATTTTCGTAAGGTATGTGTACATAACAAAAATATATCCGAGCGTTACACTAAAATGAAAACTTTGTGTGTATTATACTATCTGCTACATGGGGACGTTAATCTTGAATGCCCACAACCCCGATTTTACTAATTTGATATTTCGAACTACTTATAACATTGTTGTCATAACCAAATGAAAACTTTACAATATTTTATGATCATCAATTTTTGACGTAAAGAATTACTATTCCTCATCACTTGATAATAATCAACCAACCTGAGTAGAAATGTGTGCCATAATTATTGCATCAAACGAAAAGTAATATCCAATACTAGTCAGTTGCGTGTTATATCATAACATGGACATACATCTCTTCATCTCAATTTAACTTTTGAAAATCATATAACTAATTGGGAAACTGAAAATTGATCTAAATACATATTCTTAAAGTCCCCAGTTGCATTTCCAACCTCTTTCATATATATATATATATATATATATATATATATATATATATATATATATATATATATATATATATAAATATGGGGCGAGTCACTTTGTGTGTGCGTCTGTGTTTGTGTGTGCACAATATCTATATTCTATTATTGTAGAAAGTATGCATCAAACAATTTTGACTAGAAAGTATAAATCTCATTTTAAAAATTTTACTCCATAATTTCTCTTTGGGAATAATGTTTTGTGTACTGGAATGACACACACACACACACACACATATATATATATATATATATATATATATATATATATATATATATATATATATATATATACTTTCATAAAAACATTATTTTTTAATTTGCAACTTTTCTATATATACAGAAAAGAATAGAAAGTATAAGTGGTTTCTCATTATGCTATATATATATATATATATATATATATATATATACATATATATATATATATATATATATATATATATATATATATATATATATATATATATATATATAGTGTGTGTGAGCTAGAGTGGAAGTATCACTTCCAATCAATTAGCTATAACGCTTTCAGCAGAAGTTGATAATATCTGTCGGTTTATTAGGCTGGATAATTGAATGGCAGATTCAGCTGTCAAGAAGTAGACCGACGTTTGTTGGCAGCATTATCTTGAATCGACACCTAATTCCACTAGTCCACAGATAAAGGTGGTCAGATTTACAATAGCAAAATTACCCTCGGGTTTTATTTGCTAAGTGACTTCCAGAATCTATGATGATTTGTACACGGGCTTGAATAACTATATCATCACAAATGTCTCTCAGAATATATGTTCAGTTTTAGGTGACACTGACCAGTCTTTCATTATATGTGGTTATCATTTTAATCATTTGCGTTATATTAAGATTTTAATCGCCTCCTTGACCGATTTAGGCCTAAGTAACCTAAGACCAATCCTAATTTGCAAACACCTGTCAATTTATATTTTTGCAGAAGTACTCACCTAACATAGGTCTTATACTGAAAATATACACAGCTTAGTCAGTGTCTCTTAATATAATCTGGCTCTATCAACAGATTTTCCGGGCCGCGATATGAAAAATTTCCTATACATAATTTTACACATATATCAGAGTCTAAATCATGGTATTATTTTTAGGCAATTCCAAAGTGTGATAAACGCTATAAACATTCAACCCGTCCTATATACTTAGGAAAACGCCAATGGTCTGATACGAATCTGTTTCTCATAGGTAGAAAATAATTTTGTAATCACAAGGCCAAGGACGCATCGTTTTATTGTAACACTATGTTTTCTAAATATGCACTGAATATTCTTTGTCATTATATGAATTATTTGTTGGCGAAGTATATAACATTTTTCTGGAACACTTACCTAACACTTTACCTTATCCATTTTTTCTGTTCCCACTCTATAAAAAAACATTTTCATCTTTTATATGGCGTGTATTCAAGGTTTGGGTCAACATGTATCTGCACAACTTCATATCGTTTTCCACTTACTTTACTGACATTCAGTTACACCAAAACTCTAGATAATATACTGTTTTACTCTCTTGCTTTTAATGTCTCGTGCTTGCCTGATTACCAGTGTCCCATTTCCATATTCTAGATTTTTGACGAAGTGATATTTTATTTGAAACGCCCTCGTTGTTTATATGCACGATCTGTAGTGATTTCATCAATGTCAAGTAGAGCTAAATATATGTCATCTCATGTCTTAGCGTCATCTGTGGGAAAATTATCCAGC
The DNA here is from genome assembly GCA_903632075.3 of Acanthosepion pharaonis. Lineage (NCBI taxonomy): Eukaryota > Metazoa > Mollusca > Cephalopoda > Sepiida > Sepiidae > Acanthosepion > Acanthosepion pharaonis. The sequence goes on from CAHIKZ030005300.1 coordinate 728,277, forward strand.
TGTCATTGTTATATAGGAAATTCCGTGTACAATTTTAACTTCATCCGTTTTTTTCTCTACTTAGTTTGTAATATAAGATACTTTTATTTTCATACTTTATTTGAAACACTTCCAAATATATTTACCTCTCTTTTCTTATAAGCACGTGCAGAAATGACACGGCTGGGATCATTTCCGTAGCAGGTGTTACTTTCTCCCTATCTCTCTTTCACAAACGCACAGAAAGAAAGGGATAGCGGAAGAGAGAGACGCACACACACACACGCACGCACGCACTCAAGAGTTTAACACATCATAGCCAACATTTTAATGTATTTTTCTATTTGTATGCACACTAGTGTATTTTCTCTGGTGTGCTGCTCAATTATATGAAAACAAAAATATTCAATTTCCCATTTCGTTAGTGGCATGTGTAAAATTTGGTTGCCATTTATTTTACACCGACGAGGAACAACGTCGCATACAATTTTCCATCGAGTTATGAAACACGTTTCAGATATTCACATTTTTGAATTTCTTTGATTTTTAATTCTGCACATTGCTGTTCACATCATGCGCTGCCCCTTTTGTTAAGGCGCATAAAATTCATCTGAAAACTGATATTTAGTCATAGGCCGAGTTTTACTTTATTAGCATGAATATGTCCTCGCACAGTTTTACTCTGAGTTAATTCCATAAAAACGGTGCCAAATATGCCTCCTAATTTTGTTACTTTAAGTGTGATATCTGCTGGTTCTGAAATATATGAAACTGGTAATGCAATTTATTAAAACGTAAGAATTCATTTTAAATATCAGGAATCATTGTTAACATTATGCGACGCACGCAAGTCCAAGTCCATTTGGAAAATAGAATGCAGCCAAAAGGCGATTCAGAATAAAATTGGCCACATTAGGAAAATGTTCAGGTTCTACTGGACCATGTGAACTCAAGAAGACCTTCGATACAGTTCAAGATGGAGAATGAGAGTTAAAACACACTCTCATTCCTGGAAGTTCTAATATTTCGAACAGAGCATGGGTTTAATACATCCAAATATCGTAAACGGACATTTACCGGACAGTACCTCAATTTCAACTTCCACCTTCCATATAGCGTAAAGAGAGCCGTCATCCGCTGCTAACAACACCGAGCAAAAGTCATAAGAGGGCGACCCAGAGACAGTAGTTAAAGAATTGTTCAGTAGGAGTAGTACACAACAACTACTCTGGGTACATGGCAGCAGCCCCAATAAACTGGGATATGCGAGTAGAAGAGGAGGACAACATAACTCGGGAAACTTTCTGCCTGCCTTAAGTGAAGGGGTTATCAGAAAAAAAATACAAAGTATTTGCGGTCCATCTTACATCAGGGCAACCTTCAAAAGCTGGATAACACTTCGGAGATATGTCTCCCGAGTAAGACACCCATAAAGGAGAACATGACTAAAACTGTGTGTACGCTATCTCTTGCAGCTGCGGAAAGAAATGTAAAGGGGAGACAGGCCGTCCACTTAAGGTAAGGCTTCAAGAACACCAGAAAGCTGTAACACGAGGGGAAGTGGAAAAATCAGGCGTGGCTAACGACATATGGAGAAACAAAAAACTGAGATCACTGCCCTCCGTGGGATCAGGTCGAGATCATAGAGTTTTGTTATCCTCCTCATGATCATAAACAAAGAACATTAATGGAAAAGTCGTAAACTTAAGGAATCAGCACGTATACTAGGCCACACGATTCTCCTGAGCAGACCAAGAAAAGAAATAGATACAATATGTGAACTATTAATAAGGAGTATCAGAGAAAAGTGATCATAACAACAAAAATTGTAATATTAGCACTGGTAAAAATGGTTGCTGAACATATTAGATTTATAATAAAAAGGGGAATAAAAAGGATATAACTGATAACTGATATCCATAAGACATGACACATGGAACTAGAACTGTCTATCCCAGTGAGGGAGTTAAAGTGTTCAGTTCGACATTCCAACCACCTGAATAAGATCGGAGTATATGGCGACAAAGATCAGGATAATAGTCCGTATGATGTAAATAGTGTACATAATAATTCATCTCATGAAAATATAGACAGACAATAACCATCAAATATTCAGTTAAATTATTATTGTACGGTCATGGTCTAACGGATAGCGGCTTTAGACGAAACCTCAGAAATGAAGTGTCGTTTTTCCTTTCGTGAATAGGAACTAAACGAAAAGGATAAATCTCCAACACCAGCTCACAACCACGGGATGCCTTTTCCATTTCGGGCATAAGTGAATTCGGACCATTTAAATCTGTAGTCCTAAAAATGCCTCCTCCATTTCAGAAACATCTTCAAATTATAAGTAAGGTCTTTCATTTTTTTGTTCCTCCTTGTAACTTGCTTTTCTGTTGGATATATATGATATATATTTCTCAACGTGGGACATGTGTATATATGCATATATATGGCTTTGTGTATATCACAGTATATAGAAGTCTCTCTAAGAACAAAGCATGTATGTCATTCATTTTCCATTCAGCCATTTCTTTCTGTATGTGAAATATTTGTGTTGTTATATCATGGATAGAAAAATGCCCATTACGACGGAAATGTTAATAGGAGACTAAATCTTTCTTCCAGAAACTCTCGTTCTAGTTAAATTCACATACATCTATGAACTTTTTCGGCATTGAATTAAATAGGAGGACTTCAAAAAATTAATTAATATACTTTTCAAAGAATAGTTAACGCAATATTCAGTCACAATAAAAATAACTTTTCTTACGATGCAAAATATGATACGGCTTTGAATAATGGGTAGAAAAGACATAAAAATAAAACTATATCAAGCGATCAATACTACTCGCCTACTTCTAAAATTGCGATCATCATTTTCCTACATCATTTTCAAATAATGTGTATGACGATTGTGAGTAAAAGGACATCGAACTTTGTGAACTGAGAAGCATAAAGGAAAACGAGATTTCACGTGATTACTCCTGGGATCGTCAGACATTGACAACCATAACGGTGTGACTCACTCAGAATCGAGAAAGACTTATAAACTTAATAATTCATTGTCCTGAATTAATCAGTTCAGTATGATGCGAAAATTTTTAGAACCAACCAAATAAAATCCGTGGCTTCCCATGACAATATATCAGATTTTTTGTTTGATCACAGTTATGGCAGACGGTACAATTACAACGTTATATATATATATATATATATATATATATATATATATATATATATATATATATATATATATATATATATATATGTGTGTGTGTGTGTGTGTGTGTGTGTGTGTGTGTGTGTGTGTGTGTGTAGACAATCAAACGTAGATGAAATATGTTTAGGAATCAGACAAAATGATAGGATAAAGAACAAATAGAAAACATATTACAATCTTAAAAAATATTCACTTTAATAATGCGTCGTCTGTAATCAACATAGAAATCATAGAAAAAACAAATTATTAAACGCAAACAAAGGACAAATTAATGATATTTTTTGTTTGGTTGCTTCTTATTAGACAAATATTGGTCTGATAAGTGTCATGTATAACGAAGTAAGTGAAAATATTGAAATATATAGTTGAAATGTTCTAAAGAGGATAAGACGCAGCGGGATGTTTTGATTTTTTTATTTAATCCTATCTCGTGTCAATTTTGTATAAAGTTCATTGGTTTTGATGATTTACATAGACAGACATTATATACGTGAATGATGGATCAGTAGAAATGTAGTGAAGCAATATTGTTTTTTAAATGTGTGTTAATAGTTGGTAGTATTGCTATAATTACAGGTAGTATTATTATATATATATATATATATATATATATATATATATATATATATATATATACACACACACATATATATATATATATATATATTGTCATGAAGAAAGACTGTTTCGCTATATCAGAGCACTTCAGTGTGGTTATATATATATGTATATATATATATATGTATATATATGTATAACACGTTCATTAATTATTAACTAAACAAATAAATATATATGTATATTTAATACCTACATACAAATATATATATATATATATATATATATATATATATATATATATATATATATTTGAAGGGCAACTTAAGCTTTCGTACGTGATTAGACGGTAGGACCATTAAACTTAAGTTACTCGTCAACCGAAGTTATATCAATATTTATTATATATATATATATATATATATATATATATATATATATATATATATATATATATATATATATATATATATATATATATATATATATTTATATATATATATATATATATATATATAATTGAGAGCAGATATGTTTGAATAAAAGACAGACCACGTTAAGATTCCATGTAATAAGCTATTTCAACATAACCCTTTAACAGGGTTCTGGATCATCAGACTTTACTTCCAAAAGCTGAAATGAAGAATGAAAAGAAAATTCACAGGTTTTTTACGGACCTCATCAAATATACGCAAAGTTAACGAAGTGAGGAAGTGAGGTGGGAGAGAGGATGTGAGTGTGTCATATGTATCATTTTAGTTTCCTATTTTAACCCCAGTGTGTCGGCTGGATGTTGCTCAAATTTAACGCGTCTCGTCTCTAGATAAAGGTGGCTAAGGGGTGAACGATAAGAACTACATTAAAGGAAGACGTTACAACAACCCCAATAAATTACACGACAGGTTTCATTCAAATTCTTATCATTCATATATATATATATATATATATATATATATATAACTGTAATAACCAACAATTACTATTCTTTTTTTTTAAATAAATAATTATATCTGCTCTACTCTGTGTTAAGCACTATTTTAAGTATAGTAATATTTGGTTATTTGAATTCATTCCGTATACACCAAGTATATACTTGGATATTAGCTCATATTACTGTCGAGCACTGTCTATTCTATTCTTATACTATTACATATTTTTAAATAAGTATATATATATATGCTCTACTCTGTATTGAGCACTCTTTTAAGAATAGTAATTCTTGGTTATTGGAATTCATTCCGTATACACCACATATATACTTGGATATTAGCTCCTCTTACTGTCGAGCACTCTCTATTCTATTCTTATACTATAACATATTGTTGTTATCAATTTTTTTAAAGAAACAATTATATATATATATATATATATATATATATATATTTATATATATACATATATTTATGTTTATACTTTAGTTTTATTTTTATAGATATAAATATTTGAGAAAATGCTCTGTTTATAAAAAACAGTTTTAAACAATATTTACTGTCCCGAATGTCCGGTTAATAATTATCGGACTTTGTCCATTTCATAATGTGTGATGCCATATATATATATATATATATATATATATATATATATATATATATATATACGTGTGTGTGTGTGTGTGTATCTATATTGTTCTCGAATGGTCTGAAAATATGAAATAGCAACTAAACTGATTTTGTGGTGAAATGCATAGGAACATATGATTATGAATATACTGTATTTTTGCAAAAATCCGGCTACTGCAAAAATGTAGTCTGAATGTTATTCAGCCCTATATAACATTATTTTAGATTTCAACGGTCCGTGGGTTAAAATCAAGTATAGATTTTCGCATGAACGATACCAGAATACCTATGCACTGATGGACACCATTCGGAAACACTTTGCAACAAACAAGAGAATTCTTCTTAGTTAAATATCACACAGCACATGTCGCCTCTTTCATCTTTGCCAAGAAAATGATGATGTTCATTCAGAACTTCTCGATGTGTCACAGCGGCAATGAAATTGAATAATCTGAATACACTATCTGGGATTTTTATTACTGTATTACCTTTACTTAGGTGGGACAAGACTTTCGCTTGAGATGTATGAGTTGATAATTGGACGCGTTTAATCGCAGAAGTCCATCAAAAGAATCCAAATGAAACTGGTTTTTGAACGCTATGTTTTTAACGTGTTTATATTTCCATATCTGAAAAAGAAACTTTCGGTAAAAACATATACACACGTCTATGCCGGTGTAGGTATTTTGACAGAAGAGGAATAACATAACCCCCAAATCGGAAAGAAGGTCACACTTGGAGCAGCGAGGAGCGAACAGCTGGCGTCGCGAACGGGATCGAACGACACAGTCGACGCTGCGACCAGGGGGTACGACGTCACACCTGTAATGTTATCGGACATGACCTTCCATGTTAGTTTCCATCATTTTCTCATCGCACAGACGTGGATATTCTGTTCTAATTATATTTTTTTAAAAAAGTAAATGCAAATCCTGGTTTTGTTCTTTTATTGTCCTTACTCCTCAATAAATAAATAAAATCTCATTCTGTATAAGTCCCCGTATGTTTTTGTGCTTTAGAGGCATTGTCGCCATACTTGGGGTGTAAGGATAAAAAGAAAAAAAAACTTTCATTATTCGCAAATGAACTAAGCATAAATATATCATGCTGTATAATCATATACGTGCATGAAAATTCATATATTTATGAAAGGATATATATATATATATATATATATATATATATATATATATATATATATATATATATGCATGTATATATATATATATATATATGTATATAACATATATAAATATATATATATATATATATATATATATATATATATATATATATTCACACACACATATATATATGTGTGTGAATATATATATATATATATATATATATATATCCTTTTTATATATCATATATATATGCATTCATATATATATATATATATATATATATATATATATATACATGCATGCCTATGCATTTATAGCATATATATATATATATATATATATATATATATATATATATATAGATAGATAGATAGATAGATAGATAGATACAAATGACATTTCCTTTAGAAATTATATGTTGTTCTGTTTAGTCGTCTATTGTTTTGCAGAACATCGTATGTACGTATGTAAATATGAATATTTCTTCTTTTCGTTCAACCTATATATGTGTGGGCGTATATTTATATGCTTCCACTGAAATATATAGCGACAAAATTTGCATTTCCTGCATTCTATGAGATTGGCTTTTATAATATTGAACATGAATATTTTATATTTTTTTCAAAGAATAATTTTCAAGCAATGATAAAATGTTTGAATAATTGAAAGGTATTATTCTTATGGAATGGAATTACTTATTTTCAGTTACTAGGCCTGGACAGTGAGAGCTCACTAAAGGAGGAATACGCACTTTTGGAAAGGAAATTTTGTCATTCGTAACTTTATCAATTTGCAATAACACTATTTGCTGTAGCAAGATATTTTCTCGACAAGTGGCATGACATTGGTGGCTTTTAAACCAGAGATTGAAAATTCAAGTAAAGTATTTCTGCTGGAAAAATTGGACATCTTTGGCAAATCAGTATTCAGCGTACTAACACATATCTAGAAGCTAAATGCCACAATCCTAGCACCTACTATATATATATATATATATATATATATATATATATATATATATATATATATATATATATATCTATTAAACAGATGCAAACTAAACCTAGAACACACACACACACACACACACACACACACACACACACACATATATATATATATATATATATATATATATATATATTAGACTCCATCATCATTTGTCTGCGAGAAAAATGAATCCTTACGTTTTACGATCTTTCTATGATTCATCTTAACACGAATTAGTGAAAAACGTACTACTTACCCACTTCCCAAGAATCACTGGAGATAACGTTCAATAGCAATTTGCCGTCCGCTTTTCACTGATTGTCGGTTGAACTGGGCGTCTGCGATATATTTCAGGCATGGTTATTGGCTGGCGAAGAAATGGTACAGGAAGAAGGCTCCGTGTTATCACGCGAATGACTAAAATGAAACCGATTACATTCGCACCTTTCATGCAAGTTCACCGAACGTGAAAACATTATTGCCTTCCTGGCTTAAGCACCCGAACCCACATCGCACGAAAGTGCCACCTTTTGGCATTGCATGGAGCGAGCAGCTATGGCCGGGCTCCCGATCGATATCATGGTGCATAGAACTAAAAGTTGACTGTGTTAAAATTTGGTAAAAATAGGCGTCAAGGGAAACGGGAAAGGAGATAGAGAACGAGAGAGAGATAGAGAGAGAGAGAGAATGATAGAGAATGAAAGAGAGGATGAAAAATATATTGAAAGGGAAACCGCGAAGAAACGGTGTTGAGTGATAGACGGCGTCAGCTTCTCTTCTGCAAAACATGATTCTATTATTACATCATCTATATCATCGCTATGGGCATGCGCTGTCTGTCACTGACATTTTGGCAAAACTATTTCGATCAAACAGTAGACAGTCTCATAAAATATAGATGATTACAGTATGTAATTATATTGGATTCTGAAAAGTGTGTTAACTGGTCTTTTTTAAACTAGGTCAGTCCGAATATACCTACTAAGAAGAATAAAATCCAGGCATCACTTGATAAGAAATGTCCGATGAATTATGCACGGCTCTGGATTATTACGTCACCTTTAATGAAAAGAATACATAAAATACTTATTGCAACATGTTTATGTTTACTTTATAAAATTTCTCAAAGACTTTCTCCCTACTAAATCTTTTTTTCCCTCTATCACACCCCCTCTCTCTCTCTCTCTGTCTCAAGAAAGAGAGAGAGAGAGAGAGAGAGAGAATATAACGTAACCGGTATGGATAGAAATGTTTGGAATCTGTTATAAAAAGGAAACCAAATTTTTTCTAAATTTACTTTCATTTTCGGTTTTCGATTAATGTTTAAAAGATTAAATTAACAAATATCGAAATCATCTCAAATGACTGCCTTATTGAAACAAGTCGATCATAAAATTTGATAGCAGAAGGGAATGCAGAAAAAAAATATTTGTAACATGTAGGCACAGCTGCCAAAGCAATAACCTTTTCTGATTTTGTGTCTCATCGTTTTGTAAATAGATACTGTAGCTAAATATTTACGAAGGTCAGTGGAAAATAGTCTAACCCTAAAATTTACGAGATGATTTCGAAAGCAATAAATAGCTAGATACAGGAGAATGCAATCTCATTCTTTGCCAGCAATTGTAAATATACGACAACGTCAGAAATGGCATGCTGGCTAATCAAGGTCAGCTTAAAAACAGTAAGTTACTCCTAATACAACTTCACTTAAATACACATATTTTCACCCAAGAATATACAATATTTACACGAAAAGTAACATATTCTACGAGACTGAACCATGGAATTTTAAATATTGGTGCATGACAAATAAATATATATATATATATATATATATATATATGTGTGTGTGTGTGTGTGTGTGTGTGTGTGTGTGTGTGTGTGTGTGTGTGTGCGTGCGTGTCTGTGCATGTGTGTGTGTGTGTCATGCAGTTCAATTTATATTACATTACAATGAATCTTTCATACAAAAAATAGATTAGTAATGTTAATGATATAAAATTTCGCCTTTTATATCAGTAACTTTACTAAATTTACTTTTGTATGAATGATTGATTGAAATATATATATATATATATATATATATATATATATATATATATATATATATATATATAATGGTAAGTTAAGAAAATACTTTAAAATCCCTGTCGGTTAAAATTTAATTCAAGATAGGATCAGTAATTATCAGCAAGATGATCACCATAAAAAAACTTACAATGAATTGGTGATGCCAAAAACCTAATTATCTGGGAAATGTGTTAACAGAAGACGTGGAATGTCGCAACGACTCTAAAGGTGCATTGGGATGGCAAAAGATTCTTTCCTACACCTAAGCACTGTGCTCAAGAAGATGAAACCCTCGTCAGAAACAAAGAAAGCAGAATTACATTGTTATGTAGAATCAATTCTCCATTATGACAGTGGTGAAGGAAAATCTCTTCACATATTAACAAGGGTCTTGTGGCAACAGACATGTTGTTAAAAGAAGGATGCTTGTAATTCCATAGACTAAACTAGTGAATAACGCGGAAATTTTGAAGAATATGGGAAAAAACTATGCTTAATCATAGGATCAGAAAGAGCGCGTAGTAATGTCTTTACTTACAGTGAAAAAATAGTTCTTGGAGAATTTGACATTCGCAGGACATATAAAAAGCAATAGGCACAGGTAAGCAGAGGAAGAAATTATCAAACAGAGTAATATAAAATGTCGGCTGAGCATGAAAGGGAGGGATGCTAAAAAGACAAGTGGCGCCAATCTGTTTCATGCTTCATCACAAACTCCAGGACATTTGTATTGTATTTTGATCCGACTATTTATATATGCAGGTAAGTAGTACATTATGGCATTATGTTCTGTTGTATTATCGTGACGGTGACCTGTAAAGTTTATATTTAATATTATTCTATTGAGTAGAAATTATGGATCCACACAAAAGCATCTTTTACAAATAATAAATAAACGAACATCACAATGCCTTATAATCCTATATAGGAAATTAATGCAAAACACAACAAAATTACATAAAGTTTCATGGAAGATAAAGAAAACAGCATCATACTACAACAACAAATAAACGAGAGTTTTTTTTTTTAAATTTACTAATATAAATTTAAAACATTTTCCTTACTTCCATAGAAAGCGCACCTCAAATCGAGATAATTAGATATCGAATTATTTTGCTTTAACCTTCATTATGTTTAATGGTTTTGATCTTCACTGAATGCCCTGTCATCGTGACCTTTTTGACACATTATGTTAAGCTTATAAAACAAAGTTTGCTAAATAGTTTACTTTTCTAGCAATGTCATCTTGATTCGTTATCCTTTAGTTTTATTAGGTTAAATCACGCAGAATACATCACTAATGTGAAAGTGTGACAGATGGAAATAAGCTAATTAAAAACAGATTTCAAAAGCTTTTCTCGAATTCCAATTCCTTAGAGTAGCGGCATCGATTCTGATTCATTGCTCAACTATGATTCGTAAACAAAAGTCGACTATATTTCCCATTTTGAACATTCAACTCGAAGAGCGATAGGGATATGTTGTCGATCTTCGCTGTATTCTTCAATATACGGAATTTAGTGAATGAATAATTACGTAGAGTGCTACACAGTTGTATTGTTAGTTTACTCTTGGTAGACTTATTCTCGAATGTGCACCAGACAAGGCAGCGCAGCCACTAAGACGCAAGGCGTGAAAAATTTGAAAACAGAAACAATATTAAAACTTGAGATCAGTAGCATAGTAATGAGGGAGACAGCAGAGAACGATTCAGTTTACACATGAATTTTAAAGATCAAAGTTAACTAGAAAGTAAGAAATGAGAAAATATACTGTTAAGAAAGAACTTACGGTTTACATCTTGACAATAAAACTGTAAATTGATGTAAACTATGTTGCTAATCTAGTAGTATCCTTAAATTCATAAACTCTCGATACCATATTGAATATCTCATCCGAAATATTACCATGAAACAATCGAAAAAGCACGGAGACGCATCTGGATGGCGCTGAAAATATAACTGAATCCGAGACGCCAAATTTGAACCGATAATTTTCCTTATCCTTCCCAATGGTTTTATCAAATATCTCTAAATATATAACAGGAGAACATAATCTTATGTGGTAGTGATATTCGATGCATGGACGAAAAGCAGACATATATATATACAATTATACATTATGCAGAGAAAATCATCTAGCCGGATACAATGAACCAACATAGGTTTCAATAGAGCCTTTCTACTTAATGTCAGCCGAGAAGGTGCAACGGATGACTACGCTGGTGGTTAGCATCAGCCATACTGATGGAGGCGAAAAGGAGTCTCCATAATCTCAAAGCATTCTTTTCATTCAGTGTAGCGTGGATATTATTGATAACATTAGAAAACATCCGAAATTCAGAACGTAATATTTTAATAATCGTAAATGCTTAGTTAATGCTTGAAATCATTAGTTGTAACGATTTCACAAGTATTATTCCTAAGCGAAATTAGATTTTTTCTGTGGCTAATGGGGTCAGAACCCCCAAAATTTTAGTAAGTAGGTATTTACGTGCTAAGTCTTCCAGCCCCATGACAGAAATCAGAGTTAGCGTCTTTCTAGACATGACGACAATAAATGCAAAATATTGCACTTGGACCTGTTAGAAAAACGACAGCTTACGGTTGGAAGAGTTGGACTCATACATTCCAATGGGTATATTTATGAAAATGAAAACAAAGATCGAGGTTGGATTCTACAATGGGCAGGCAGACATGAATTCCTGTGCCGATAATCGTCAAGCAAAACGCATATTATTATTATTATTATTATTATTATTATTATTATTATTATTATTGTGAGTATTACATGTGTAAGTTATGATTTCTGCTTCGTATTCTGTAGAGGTGGGTCTAAATTATGTAACTTAGGCCCTACAAGAGAATCATCATTTAATTGATAGCACGTTTCTTAGTGTACGCAATGATCCTAGTAATGATATCAGCTCGGAAATATGTATGTTGATGTTACTTGGACACTATTATTACAATTGTCCATTCTTTTTCTCACGAGGCCTAGAGATTCGATTTCTAATCGTAGAGACTAAGGCTTCATTCCCCCATTCATTACAATTTTCCTACGCTTCCTTAGAGGAACGTCAATCGCAGAAAATGGCCGTAAGACAACTAATCGACTGCCGAGACAATAATGCCTAGGCGTGATAAAATTGTCATGCAATCACGGATGCTGCAATATTTTTCAAGCCACAAGAAATTTCATCATACACCCCGAAAATATGTAGGAGATGCAGAGGTGGTTTCATACGTTGTCAAAATTATTTATGTAAAAGCATACGCAACATCCCACGCAATTCCACTTACCACATTGATCACTGGGATGATGCCCATCCATCCATTATTTATATATTTATCATTACGATAAACGAAACTTCAACTGGGACTCAATTTAATATATGTTATACTATTTTGCATTCTATTTATCATAATAATCATTCCAACAGGTGTTCCCAAAACCAGCTTCTCTGTCCACTTTTTAAAAGATTCCACCTACAGCAAGGAAGTAAAGCCCATAAAAGGTAAGAGGTTATTGAGTGCGAGAAAATAAGAGAAAAAACGAAAACATTACTAAGGAGAGAGAACAATAAAAACAGGAATTACGTTTACTAATCAGTTAACATTGCATTTACATTTTTCGACGGTCAAAGTTAACTAAAAATACAAGAAACCGGAAGAGTGTTGCTCAAGAAGGAAGTGCGTTAGAAGGGACTGCTAGCAAAGAAATTACAGTTATCTCAAGCTATTTAAACTGTAAAATGATGATACCTTGCTACCAATCAATACCGCGCTTAAATTATTTATGTCTAGGTCTCACAGAGATGACATCATCAGAAAAAATACCGGAGAAATATTTATAGACAAAGCTTAGTGAATTTACATAACTCCGGTGGGGAAGAAGCTGAAGTCGAAATGCCAGTTCAGGACTAAGAAAATTGCAAACCATTCTTCATTCTTTGTATTTCATCAGGAATCTATCGCTATGCTGCAAAAGCAGCATCGCTTATATCAGTGCAATATCTCATGCATGTTACTATAATTTTTTGCCTTATTTGCCTATTTGCCTGAGAAGATTTCAGATCATGAATAAATATAAAGACTAAACCACAGTTTACAAGTGCACCACCAAAAATCTAGATGTTAAGTGACTGGCAGCTTATTTGTCTGCCGACTTAATTCACACAGCTCAATTGGGAAAACTTACTTCTGCGATTTAATATAACATATATATATATATATATATATATATATATATATATATATATATATATATATATATATATATATATAGGTGATACAATTTCCTAACCACCGTGCAGATAATGAATTTGCTCCATTGCGAATGAATGGGTGTATTCGATAGAAAAGACTTTCTTCGAACGTCTGTTTGGATTCAAGTTCCCTCAGGTCATCACGTAGATGATCTATATTCGAACCATTGTTAAATATGCTGAAGAATTGATTGATTAATTCATATACCATTTGAGAAAGTAATTCCCCCCTGTCAAACATTTTTTTACAACTGTTACATTATGTATTATGGATAATTAACTAATATTCAAGCAGTGCAAGGCCCAATAGCCACTAAAGCTAGATGGTTACACTATAGGGCTGTATTAGCTTAAGAAAATTGATATTCATTGGGGAAATATACTCTCTGGATTCTGTTTCATAAAAAAGCAGTCGTTTTGTGAATCTCGCCGAGTGAAACTACAGTTAGTTATGTTCCACACGTGATAAATGTTTTAAGGTTGCTATTTCTTTCTGCGGAAGACCAGTTACCATCCAAGTCTATAGAACATAGTCTCTTCTGCTATATAGCTGGGGGAGAAGAAGAGTATTCATACCTTTCCCAAGGGTATTAGCATCTCCAATCTGAGCCATTATCTATTACTCCACCGTGCATTACTCGTTACTAATGGAATACGAAGGGAATTGTATGCGACGCATATTGTGCCCACGTTTAAAAATTCAGGGCTGGTAGATCTTTATGGGGTCCATCCTTTTTTCATACAAGTGGACTCGACCACTATGTACTTGGACTGCTGCCGTTAAATACCCAGAGTCAGTCAGAGTAGAAAGAGCAGTGACAGAGATTGTGATTGAGTTGGAGTAATTGTGTGAGGTAAACGCTTGTAGAAGTCACAGTTGCGAGCACGTAGACTCTAAGGAAGTCCTACTTCGAAACTGGATTTACCAGACTATATATATATATATATATATATATATATATATATATATATATATATATATATATATTGAGCACTCTTTTAAGAAAGAGTGCTCAATACAAAGTAAACAGATATAATTATTATTTATAAAACAAATATAGCATAAGTGATTTTATAACATACCTACGTTATAATTTTTTTTATAAATAATAATAATATATATATATATATATATATATATATATATATATATATATATATATATATATATATATGTTATTATTATTGCTACTAACCACATTTCTGGATTTACTAACCATATTACCAATTGTATTATTGTGTAAATACATGTATTTGTTATATTTCATTCCTGCGTTTGTCATTCATTGGAGACCGAATCTCATCTCGGAATCCACAACAAAGATCAAAAGAATGTATTTCCCTAGAGTATTTGTCAGTGAAATAGCGATAGATCCCTGAGGGGTACGAAAAGTTTTGTTATGGGGGAAAAGTGTTGTAGGTTGGGAAATAATTAACCAGAGACAAAGCCACTTCGGCACATTTGACCACTATCATAAAAGGCAATTGAGTGCTGGTTTGCTCTCGTCCAGATATAGCAGCTCTATTCCATTTTGGTTATAATATTTATCTTGTAAATATATGTTTTAGCAAGATGATTGAGATAGATATTAGAGTCGTACAATGTTTTAGGAATTGTTCGTATACATGAGTTCGACTTGAGGTCTGGTGTGAAACTGCGTCGCATCAAACATTCTAGGCAAGGAGACTTTGTGATAGAAGACGCATACTTCATGGTAGATGAAAGTTCATGTGCTGCCATATATGGAATCTTGCTTCTAAATCCACTTTTTCCGTCTTGACAGATTTCAAATGAGTTTACGCCGCAGTGAGATCTATGAATTATTCCCAAAGCTGCAAAACTTTTATCACAAAGAATTCCAAGTATCTTGATATTTTCATGGGAAAGTTTAAACGCGTTATACACTTTAGTTTCAGCAATTTTTTCTGGATATTTCTAGCTAAAATCAGAGCAAACTTTAAGTTAACACATTCTATTTTTTTATTTATTTTAATAACATATATCACATCCCTAAATATGGATTTCTTCATGAAACTGATCAAGAAATATGTTGTTTTCTTTTCTTAAAGTACAACACTAGTGGCTGCCAGTATTTAGAAAGGTGAGCTTAAAAGATCCAAGCTCCAAGCATTTTCCCTAAACATGTGACCAAATCACCTAACATCATATTTATATTTTTTACAAATATTTTTCGGTAGAACGAAGAATACGTCGGCAAATCTTTTGTACTTAATATTTGAGAGAAAAAAAGAAATTCAAGAGAAACCAAACCAAAAAGAAATCATTTTTATTACCGTTTTGTTTAAATAAAAAGAAAGTAAACAAAATCAGGAGGGAAAGTTGTTCAACAGAATTTAATCTTTAGTGTTTCCTTTTTGTACTTTTTTTCATCCATTGTGTAGGAAATCGAATTCTCTTACAAGAGATTCGGTATTTACATGTGCGCAATATCTAGAAATTCCCACGGAAGAATCCACATTCTATCAATGAATAGACAAAATGAAAGATTTTATGTTTCCGGTATCTCGGTGTTCTCAGATTAGGTGTGAACCAATAATATAAGTAAATGAAAAATTGAAATACTTTTATTATTTAAAACTTTTCCACGACCAAGAACCACTGCAGATAGAAGCTTACTGAAAGACATTGTTGTAAATTTGGAGTAAGATGTAACCTTGTGCGCTGCAGTATTTTGTTTATGGGAGGCGTAAATTTTAAATAGCTTTCCAAAACATATAAAATACTTCTTACTATGAATGCTTTTACAGCAGTTTTTGGGCCTACCTATTCCGTGGCGTCTGTCAAGTGATTGATCTGTAAGACAATGTGTTAAAATAGTGTTTATACTATTTTAATAGATATCCTTTGGGATTTGTCTTCGCGTCTGTTATAATAATATCGGCAATATTAAATTTGATTGTTCAGATTATTAACGAATGTGAAAATTCGACTTATTACATTTGATTGAATATTAAAAAGTAAAAGAAGAATAATAATAATCTTAAACAAGACTGAAAAATAAAAAGCAAAGTATTTGCCGCCATTGTAAGAAACTTAAAAAAAGAATCAGGTTTATGGAGGTAGAACGAAACATTTTCACTTTAAATGATACAAAAGGCGATTATATTTGGACGGGGGGGCGAGTTGATGTCACGTGGTTCACGTGACGTCCGTTTAGTTACCTCACATCATAGAGTGAAGAAACTGGGGAATCAGTCAGTGATATCCCAGGAGTCAAACGGAGCAATTTTTTTTTTTTTATAGACCGTGCACATCGGACCCGACTGAGGCTGAATCTTCATCCCCCAGCCAACATTCAAGTGTATGGCGCCGTTCCCGTTCCCGTCTTCACCAGATATAGAAATAATCTCCGACTCGCTGTTCTCATTCTGACTTTTTTTTTTTTTTTTTTTTTTTTTGTTAATTTGAGAGGAATATGTATTTTCTCGTGACATAAAATTAACCATATAAATCTGGCTCGCTCAAATATGGATCCTTAAATATTTTTTCTCCAGAAATACAGAAAAGTCCCAGACGCAATTTCAATTTAGAATTAATACAGGGGGTATCTATCTTTTCGTTCATTTGTCTTATAATAATAGTGTTATTAATATATATTATTTCTTAAAAAGCAATTAAAACATATTATATTTAAATAATGTCATAGTTTTATTGCAATTTTTTATTTTACGATTAAGACCAGATCTTCTGTAAAAAATATTTCTGTTTGATAGAAATAAATTCAAGATTTTCTCCACTGAGCCCTGCTTTAAACTAATATAAATATGAAGCATCCGAAATTTTATTTTCTCTAAATTTCATAAATTTAATTAAGTGAGGGTAAAAGATGTTAAAAAAGAAATTACTGTTACCAATATTTTCTAAAAGAATAAAGCAAAAATAAAAATAATTTCATTTATTTTTGACTAATTCATGGAAATTTCATTATAATCCTACAATTTGATTTTGGCTAGTATTAAAAAGGTGATTTAACGGCAAACATACGCTAAAATTTGGAATATTAAATTTTGGCCCCTCCTGTGACAAAAGAAAAACAAGATATTTAACTAAAATTTTAAACATACTAGAAAGGACTTAAAATTTAATACGATAAATAATAAGAGAATATTTCGTTCTTTCTCTTAATAATAACAAACATTTTGACGATAAACATTTCTTTTTATCAAGTTTTAGGCTTGTATGTGTCTCCAATTGTTATAACTCACTAAGAGCGCTTATAATATCATGTCTCACTTAGATTACTCGCCGTGACATCATAAGAATTTTCCTTTATTGATTTGAACAGATTTCCATATATTTTGAGGTTTTTTTTGTTTTTGTTTTTTAAGTCGTCTGGACTATTTCATTTGTGTTACTAAGATTTTCTTATTTACTCCACAATATCCACCGCTTTTGAGGTTTTTCATTTCGCTAAAAAAAATTTACTTTATTTCTTAGTATTCACCGTCTTCCATTTCTGGCGATTTTGCCAAGTAATGAGCTTCATATTTCTTTCATTTTGTGTCAACCGCCATTTTTTTCCCGTAAGTTTCGTATTTCTGGTAATTCTTGGGGTTTGGGACGTAAAAATATCATACAGTACCTGCATAGGTCCTTTCTTAATTGCGGGTCTTTCTTTTGTAAAGCTTTTCTTTAAATGATTTCAATGCCCTTTTCAGTCCCCATTTTTCCCTTTTGGCATATATATATATATATATATATATATATATATATATATATATATATATATATATAATTTTTACAGATTTTTCCATTTTCATATGCGCTGAAAAGATTTTTACACGAAATTTTGTAAAAAATTATATCCATTTTGTTATCCGTTCTTAGTCTTTAATAACATGGTAATAACTTGACTAATACCGAATTCATTTTTCATACGAACATCCACTCTCTCTGCCGGTGACATGACTATCGGTGTATTGGCATTCGGCGTTATCCAGTATACCTTCAATGTTTTTTGTAATTCTACTTCGGTCACTTTTTCATAATTTGCTTGTACCAAAGCTCTCTTAATCGTACCCACACACCGCTCATCTTGTCTGTTTGACGATGGGTGATACGGCGGCATAATAATATGTTCAATAGAGAACATTTTACAACATTCTTTAAATTCCTAGGCAGTGAATTGTGTACCGATATCCAAGACTATGCCACGCGGACTGTTATATCCTGCAAACAATTCGTTTGAAAAATTCACGGTAACTGTGGAAATTGATTTTTGCACTTAAAATTTTCAGGCCACTTAGTAAATCTCTCCACTACCACAATATTATGATCCATTTATTGAACCTGCGAAATGTTTGGGTAGTCTTGGACACGGAGTCTCTGTCATTGGAAAAGGTTGTAATTTTTTTTTATAAATAAAGGACATAACTTCTGCCTGCTTTTAATAAATTTTAATATCTTGACCTATTTTGATCTATTATACATAGCATCACATAAGAGATGTCATCCAAGAAATTACCTGATGTCGACTATGAAATACATTTAATAATCTCTTTAATAATATGATAAGTATTATATATATATATATATATGTGTGTGTGTGTGTGTATATGTGTGAATATGATATATATATATATATATATATATATATATATATATATATATATATATATGAATATGAATATGATTTAAAAAATAAATATATACTTTCCTTTGATATCTTGGTTTAGGCTTCAGCAATCTTAAACACAGCAATTACTATTTACATTTTTTTTTAATAGGATATTTTCCCTTCTTATTATAAATATTATTTCTGCATTTACATTTCAGTCACGAACATGATGAGGACAGATATTAATTCGAAGATGACCCAAGAGGTGTGCATTCAATAAGTAAAAAAAAACGAATTTTCACATATAACATGCGAATATAACCGAGCCTATTTAACAACGAGTTTTTCAGTGCTTGTTACATAAAAAATTACCATACAAATGTTGGGGAAAGTGTTTAACAAAACTAATTGATTATTCTTTACATATCATGTATGACATTCTGTGTCGTTTAATAAGTAGATTTATTTCATGACAGAGGAGAATGAATCAATATCTTGCCTTTGAGCTTATTTTTTTTTCTCCACTCGCCTTTATCAATTATGCACCGCCCAAGATTACGATAATTATATTCTCGCCATGAAGCCTGATAAAATAATTTAATATGAATTTCGTTATTGAATTTCAATAGTATAGGCTATATTATTCTGTGTCACATAAAGTTTCTAAATGACTTTTTTTATGAATGCAAGTGTCCCTCATTAACCCTAATTGACAGATGTTATTTTTACAATCTTCCCTTTTCAGTTTTTAGTTGACATGAATCTCGAGACATCATACCATAAATTAAATACTATAAATAAATATGAAGATACGATTGACTTTATTTTTATCACGGCTCGATTAATTTCATAATACGATTATATTTTGTCATGATAACGCCTCCATCACTTAGAAGCACCATTTCCCTTACGATCGCCAGTTAGCTAACGTCAAGACTGGTCAGTACCTAGATAGGTGACTGATTGGAAATAGCAGGTGCTGTAAGCTTGAATTGGGTTTGATAATGGCTCGGAATTGTTAATCGGAAACAAAGTTTAAATTGCAAGTAATTTTTACAGTATGATTCACCATGTACAAATCCCAGGGGTACTTGACGTAGAGGGTTAGATTAAGAGTCATATAATGCCGATAGGATGGCAAGAGAACGGTAAACCTAGACGTGAATATGTTAAGATTATAATGAGCGGGGAAACGTCTTCTTGGATTTCAATTCTACAACGCAGTTTATCGCGGGAAGATCTTGTTTGCGAGGAACTGACATCTTACCAAGGGAATACAGAGCTGAGTTTGTTAAAATCACTTACGCAGAAATACCATTAAGTTATGAATATACGGCTTCTCCCCATAAATATTGGTCAATTAGTAAGTCTTTTATCACTAAAACTTCTAAAAAAACTTGTAGCAACAAAACAAACTTACAGTCTACTAAATTTTTCCGGCTTTAAATCAACTGCAAAAGTTTTATAATCCATAAAATCGGATTCAAGCTTTAATGAAAAGTAGAAATATACCTATATAAATAAGTGTATATAATTTATAGTAAAATGGCATCTAATATCAGTAAGGAGAAAAAATAAAAAGAAAGCATAAAGTGTCAAAATATTTATTAAAAAAATACAGAATTTTATATTACAGAAGTGAGTGATATATATATAAGTTTCCAAATTAATTTCAGTACCAGCATGAACTTCTGTGGGAGGGAAGAAAGATAAAAACCACGTCATGACCGGTTACAAACGGCTGAGTTAAATGTCTGATATTACTATGAGTATTTCATGGACTTCATATTCAAACAAAGAATTCAATATAAAATTAGAACAATGAGAGGAGTGGTCTAAAGTTCGCTTCGCTTTCAAAGAACAATATTTAGAATTGAAAGAATTATTAACAGTAATCGAAAATAAATAGATAAATAAATAAAATGAACAGAAATAAGCGATTAAAATGGAAAGATTACTTTCAACGACAATCAGAAAACCTGAGAGGCAACAAGGAACAGAAACCATGTGCCATTTTGCCCAAGGAAATGCTGACAGTTATTTTACAAACACACAGATACATATATATATATATATGTGTGTGTGTGTGTGTGTGTGTGAATGTTTGTGGTAAAATGCAAGAGATTATCACTAAAAAAATTAATACTGTATTAACACCAGCACAAATTTAAATCATTTTAGTGCTTTTCCTGTCTCCAAATGAGAATTAGTATATTTATATATAATAACCAATCAGCGAGGTCAGCGGCTTTCTGCATTCTTTGAATTTGCAGACGATTAAGTTCTGTTTTTTTTTTACTACGAAAATTTGGATGGTCCGTTCAGAATATGTATAAAAATATTGTCCCCCCATAAATTTGATATTTACAAATTGGAAAATATTTATTAAACAATAAATTTATGACATTAATAAATCTATCTTTTTTTGCAGCCAATTTTTCTTTATAAAAGCTATAAAGCTTACTAGCTAGATTTTCAGTTAACCGTTGTCCAGAATGATCGTGTGTTTCTTATACAAAACTGAAATTCTCAAATCTTAATTACTCATACTTTCACATATTTATTTGAGAATATTATATTACAAGCGATGTGGACACATAGAAAAATTCATACGGACTAATTTTATTTAAGAGCGTAAACAGTAGTATTAAGAGAGCAAACTGATTATTCAGCTGCCAATTGCTATATTCAAACGCATACATAAAAGAACGTAAATACATCCACAAATTCTTTTTATTCTATACTAACGTAAGTGATTCCGTTGTACTTTAAAAGGAATACACAAAATATTTTCTGTGAAGCTGTTTGGCAAAGAAACTTTTCCATTGATTTCTACCAGACTGAATGAAAACAAAGAAGAGTGAAAAAAATTAAATTTATAGAGTTGCGTTATAGATCGTTATTAATTCTTTTTATACACATTCTTTAATTCTGACTTTGTAAAAAGTAACTATTGCTGCTAATAATGCAAGGCTCTTCGGTAAAATGAATCGAGTTCTTTCAATCACTGTGTGCTTGTCTAAAAATAAATACGCTTTAATTCAACTTCATCCCATCCGTGCGAAAACGAATTAGGAGTAGAATCTCCGACTGTTGACAATTCAGCCGGGTTTTGATTCTAGCTAGATGAAACAGGACGTCTAGGCGCACTGATGAACTATGATACAACGAAACAGTCTATATGTGGATTACAATATATATGTTGCTGAAAAATGTATTGCCGTTTAAATCTCTGCGGAGGAAGTGTGCGCTTTAAACATTGACTATTACAGCTAATAATGCAAGTCTCCTCGGTAAAACGAATTGAGTTCTGTCAGTCACTGTGTGTTTATCTAAACATAAATGCGCTTCATTCCAACCCTGTCCCGGCCGTGTGCAAACAGCTTAGGAGTAGAATCTCCGACTGACGACAATACAGCGGGATTTCGATCTTAGTTAGAAGCAACCGGACGTCTAGTCACACTGACAAGCTGAGATACATGGAAATAGTCATATATATATATATATATATATATATATATATATATATCATAAAATCGACATAAAAGTTATTCCGATTAATCTTTTTAGTTTTTATTTAATTTCTCTTGGTTTCGTATAACTTCGTTTTATTTTGTGGGCATAAGTTGTGAAAAATTGCCGGAATGTTTTGTATGACCCAGCTGTTACAGTTATTTTTTAGATATTATCACGGATACTTACTTTTAAATACTTTTCTTAAATTCTAACCGGATTACTATATTATTATAGAGGGATCTATATCATTAAACAAAAATCCCTGTTTCAATAAAAATAAAAGCAGATAAAATTTAAATCAAATACATTGCGACATGCTAAAAATATTTTCACTAAACCTGAATATCACTTTAACTATTAATGTAAACGAAAAGCACAGAGAAATCATAATACAATCTTTGGCATAAACCATGTCATATATCTATTTCCCAGCAGCAGTGATATCTATATAAACATATCCGTAAATTAACAGATAAGCTGAACACTTTCTTCAATCCAGGACAAAATTGTTATCACGCGTTTAAATTAGTCCTCCTCACAAAAAAGATCTGAATTGAAATTCAGTTAGATTCTTAAGTAATATCTGATGGTGCAATAAAACTCCATCCAAACCTCAGATATCTCCTGCCAGAAGAAGGTCTAAAAATTGTATTCCTCTCAATAATTATAACAATATTATAACAAGAAATTTCAAAACTGCCACAACATAATTTGAAAACTATTGTAATATCGTAATTTTGGACGAATTGCATTATCATAATAATTTACAACTATTTATTGATAAAAATGGATTTCAACCAGATCCGTTGAGGACAAGTGCACTTAAAACAAACGTGACAAAATTAAAATTTCTTCTTTGACTGAATAATTACTATTAAATAATTGTATCTACTGAACGGTCTAATGAAAAATTGAGTAAAGTTGAAATGGAATGCTGACTGCCAAACAGCATTTGACTAAATAAAAAAAAAGCCTTACGTCATATTTAACATTAGCATAACACGACCCAAAAGCAGAAACTCTAGTGGCGTCAAATGTTAGCGTGTACGTTATTGGAGAGTTGATTTCACACAAATAAAATGGCGTTAAAATGAAAGCCTTCGATCATGCTTCACGATCTCTTCTACTAGCAGAGAAAAATTATAGGTAAATATAAAATGTGGTTCTAGCAGTTATATTTGGTGTGAAGAAATTTTTGTAAATTTATTAATGGAATAAACTTGACTTTGAAAACAGACCAGAAAACTCAATTAAAATATATGGTTCAAAGAAAGGAATACCTGCGCATACATTTGATAGACTGCAACTTATTAAACTATCATTTTACGATGGAGTACCAACCGTCTAAAAAATTATGACATGCGGATAAATTATCAAGATTAATACCTAAAAATGCGATACTGTCATTGTAGTGTGGCACCATGCATCCAGGCGATTTGAAAGATACATTTATAGATATATTATTTACTTTTTTACGGTTTATCAACCATTTGAGGATTATTTAAGGCCGAAATGTATTTTAGGTTTTAAGAATAATTCTTTCTTTTTTCTTTTGCAAGAGGATTGAACCGCCATGCATTCAGGCGATTTGGGAGAAAGAAAGAGAAAACGAAGAAGAAGGAGAGGAAAAAGTAATACGAGACGGGTCATAGGCGAACACACACACACGGCTTAAGAGACGGGAATAGGAAAGGGGTTATTATTGATAGGTATCAAATGTCGAAAATATCTAGGTCACCTACGAACAAGCGTTGACCGATTTCCGCTTATCCGCGAAGAATGGAATTTTGTTATCAATAGATGTCACCAATTAAGAAATCCATTTTTGAAAACGTTAGATTTTGATAGTGGACGAAACGCAGATGTAGCTTGCAGTTTTGACTGGGTGTGGAAAATTAAAATCCCACACAAGTAGTTTTCACTGGCTAAGTTTTTCTTTTGACAGAATAGACATTTGCCTTGCGATAATAAAGATTTTTGTTATCAACACATGAGCCAAAGGAAACTGACATATTTTTATTTCTGCTTTGGAGACGCCAAGTTGGCTGAGATTTTCGAGGAAATTCCTTTCTTAGGCCATGTCAGATAATCCAGCTGTCCAGTGAATTGGCGATAAATGCTTGACAAACGCCACGTGTTGAAACCGAGAGTTGTCACATCAACCGCTCATGATAAGGGCGATTTAATTAATTTTTTTAAGTTAAGCAAGGTATTTCTTTTCCAAAACAAAGCCACGGGTTGTTCACGCCCGACTAAGACGTCATTGGCCAAGTGGATCACATGACGCACGAAGGAGGAGGAGAGATACCCGACCAGGACCTCATTGGCCAAGTGGACCACGTGACGCACGAAGGAGGAAAAAAGATACTCGACCAGGACCTCATTGGCCGAGAGTGGTCACGTGACGCACGAAGAAAATCAGTCGACGCCTCTATCCAGATTATAAGTATGTAAAGCCGATACGAAGAAGTGGGGAGAGAAGTTCACGCCCCTCAGAAGCATGGTGAGAGAGTGGGAGTGAGAAAAGAGTTACCAAAAAATGGAAAGGAGTGGAAAATCCCTAACTAGAAATAAGAAGGGTGGATACGTATTTAGAATTATCGAAGAAACCTTGGCGCCGACAGACCCACCGCAGTTTTGACGGCGTCAATAAAAACGAAGCCCCACCAGACAGAAATCAGTTCAGCCCCGGACGGCGGAAGGAAGAGTTCGTTCGCCCTTAGCGGGCAGAAGAGGCCAGTTCGTTTGGCCCTGAGTGCAGAGTTCGTTCGACCCAAGCTGGCGAGAAGAAGTTCGTTCGCCCCGACGGCAGAGATGAGTGCCCAGTAGTTCAGACTCTGGAGAGAAGAAGTTCGCGCACCGACGGCAGAGAAGAGTGTCCAGTAGTTCAGATTCTGGAGAGAAGAAGTTAGTTCGCGCCCCGGCGGTAGAGATGAGTGCCCAGTAGTTCGGACCCTGGCGAGAAGAATTTTGTCGGACTCTGGCAGGCAGAGTGAGTTCAGCCCCGGACGGCAGAGAGAAGAGTGTCCAGTGTTGAAACCGCCTCAAGATAGCTGACCAGATTCACGCGAAATTTTGGACTCTTCTTCAACCAAGAACAAGTAGTTTGAAGAGCGACGTAGAACCAGACCACAGAAATAAGTTTTTTCGACTTTCGTCCAAAGACACACCGAAACACAAATTTCTTAGAGAGCAGACAACTTGAAGCGTTAAAATTTGCCTAGCGAAAGCGTCGTGCCCCAATCCACAGAACGGGTCGGGAGGTAGACACAGTCCTATGTACCGAACAACTAGACATAAAAAGTTTGTTACCTTTTTCTTTGATACTTTGAAATTTGTGAGTTTTCATTTTTTTTTTCTTTTATGCGTATTTGTGTGTTATCACCCCCGTTGAACTCAGCTTGCATTACGGCCCCAACCTCTGTTTGATCTCGTCTATCTAAGATCAATTCACAACGTGGGTAGGCAGACTGGAGATCAGTGCAGTTACCCTGGTAACCAGGCGTTGGAAGCAGGTTGGGAACGGCGAGGCTGGTATCAATCTAACCAGATTCCTACCCGAATCACCAAAGGGTTAGAACGTCACGTTTGGAGCAGCGACACCCGGACGGAGCGGCGAGGAGCGAACAGCTGACGCCACGGCGAAGACGTCACAATTGGTGCTGTTTAGGGACGTCACAACTGGCGCCGTGGTAGATCAGGATAGAACGTCACAGTCGGCGCTGCGACCGGGGGACGACGTCACAGTAGTACTAGAAAGAGAAATGTGAATTAAAAATCCATTTTGTACAACGTAGTAGGAAAGTTACAAGTTAACCTGTACGAAAGAAAATAAAAAGCAGAAAATGTCTGTATTTCGAATGTAAAAAAAAAAAAATGAAAGAAAGTAACACAGAACGAAATCCAGACTTAAATATTTACCGGCTATGCAATAAGGTAGTAATGTTTGGGCAAAGGGTTGCAATGCCGAGTATGTCACACATGTGCGTATTTAAGGATTTTCATAGCGAACATCCTGGTATTTTAAGAATGAAATTTGTGATGAGAAGTTTTGTATAATTGTTGTGAACAAGTAATGGTTAAGAAATAACAAAACAACAGGTTGCAGATAAAAAGTGTATTGAACAGTAAATACACGAAAAGTGTGTGTTATACGATTTGGGAGTGTGTCTCAGTTGACCAGCGTTCAGTCTATATCACTGTTTTCCCCCGAGGCTCAATTTCCTACTACTTTATAGGAAATGGAAGAGTCCACAATAGCCTCATTAGAAGGAAGACACGACAACAATAGTTAATCAGAACGAATCAATATATTGAAACTAATGAAAAACTGCAGATGATGCTCTTTGGCAGCAAAGCTAACTATCACAAATATAGAAAGTTGGAAAAACTGACACACTGTGGACAAGATTGAATAGAGGTTTTATAGGTCCTATGAATGGATCACATTATTTTGTCGTAGTTTCGTTAGTTTGCCGGAAAATTATTAGTGCAAATATCCCATATGGTCAATGATAATGAATTTCTTACATGAAAAGTTTGCTAAATATAGCATGCAAGATACCATAGACTTTGACAACGGAACACCATTCATATGTACAGAATTCGAATTTGGAAGAAAAATAGAAACAGAAAAGTCATTTGGTTCAAAGGTCATTTAACCAAACGGTTATTACAAAGGTTGGGCAGAAGTTTCTCCATTTAATAGAGAAACACTTCCTCAGAAATAAACCACTTCGTAAGACTAAACAAAAATAAGCTACAACTAAGCCATAGCAGTAACGATAATCTTGAATAAATATTAAAAAAAAAAAACATAATAAAATGTTAATCAATACAAAAATGTATGTAATAACTGCCATTCCAAACTATGAACGTAGGTAATACCAACAAATATTTGTAGAAATTCTAAAAGATATCCAATGGAAAATCGATGTCAAACAGACTCCCTTGTTTACTTAATCGCTATTTCTACTATAAAAAAAAAATATAACAGTTAAAAAAATTTTATATCGGGAGTACCAAAAATTCTTTTAAAAGTTGGTGGTACGGACATGTATTATCTTTCTCCAATCACCCGTACAGAAGCAGGACTTCCTTTTATAAAGATTTTGCAACATAAAAGAAGTTAATAAAACCCTACGCTAAAATGGAAGGGAAATTGAATTTGTAAATCTTTAAATGAACCGTGCTTTTCATATTTTCATGAAAAATCAGAAATCATCAAATTTGCAGACAAAAAATAAATCTATATGAGTGAATTAACTGTAAATTGCCGACATATTTTATCTTTTAATTTAAGATATAGTTAAATTTTGAAAATTTACATATTAACAATTCTTATAGCCATAATGTTTTAGTATGGTACATTATTTAGGGGTAATTAACTTATTTTTTGTTAAGCTTCTTTATTGTTATGCATTGTCGTCCAGTTAGTATTATTAATATCTTATATAGATGTTACACATTTTCAATTTTATCTAGAGGTCACTTTTAAGAATCTTCCTGAATTTAAAAAGAATATATTTGTTTTGTTAATTTCACTTCTGCCTAATCTACCCCTTTATTCAACACCCTGTCAAAACATTCGAAGGTGACATATTTCTCTACAATAAAAATACATTTTTTTGACATATTTTTGCAATCGTCAATGATGGCCAGTTTATGTTTCGGTTTATCATGACATGAAAATATAACTCACCCATCTCAATCATCTGAGCTTACTTTTCTATTTAGCGTCGTTCTGAGTTTTAATTGGTTAATCAAGTCATACCGAAAAGTTTTTTTTGTTTTTTTTATTATTCTGAAGATATGTCTTCCATTTAACTTTCGGAAAAAGAGGTAACAATTTGTTTTTAAATTTCCTTAAAAATCATTTTATCACCAGTTACATACATTCACCTGAAGTACAAAGTATTGAAACATGAAAGCTTTTGTGTAGCGATTTCAACATGTTTAATTATAATCTTTTTATATATATATATATATATATATATATATATATATATATATATATTTGGTTGGATGGATGTGAGTTTGTGACCCTGGGTTTCACGCTTTAGCGATCGTCAGACAAACTGATTAATTTTTAAAATTTTGGGTTTAGGAAGATTGCGTGCATTGAGGTTATTATTATAAATAATTATATATACATATATATATATATATATATATATATATATATATATATATATATATATATATATTTATATTTATATACACACACTTTTCACAGACACACACACACACATATATATATATATGTATTTTTTTGAGAATAAATTTATATCAATTCGTATTCTAGTAACATGATCATTTTTTGTTAAAATGATCTCAGATTTTAAAAGTATGTACAAACAAGTTAAAATTGTATGTTTATTTTTAAATTGTTTTTTTTCTTTTATTTTCAGGTATAAAAATTTCATTCACTGAAAAATAAAATCAGTTTTGTGAGTTAGACTAGGCTCGGACACTGTCGAAAACCGCTATACATCGTATATATGTGAAATAATCTACTGAAAATGCATAACATGTAAAGAAGTTTTGGAAATGGCCCCAAAAGTTCAAAGACGATAGCTGTCTGTGCAGGAAAACGGATCTAGATGACTACCTTGGATCGGAAATTATAGTCGACCAGTTTCGAGAAACCATTTTTCTGAAGCTCCAGGTAGTCCATAAGAAGAGAAGGACAGGAAAAACAGATTCCTCCAAAGAAAGGAAATATTTGCGGATGACACTAGACAAGGTGCTTCTGCTTCTGACCTTATAGACAGATGACAGGCGATATCCAAAAGAAATTAAAGTGGATGCGCTTGTTGGACCTCTTGCGTGAGGTGATTAAGGTATATTGTATTTGCGAATGGGAAAGTCAACAATAATAATTTGCGCTCTTAGGCCAAAGACAACCCCACACTCAAATCAAAATAAGGACTCACTAAATATAAAGGTTTTCGAGGCTATCTTCAAAAATATTATTCAGCACACGTATTTCTTCGAGGGAAATATTACGGGCGATGTATATCTGCAAACACCTCAGAAATAGGTAAATGATAAGCTCATTGCAAATGAAGACGAACACTTCATTTTGCAACATGTCGAGGTTCAACCTTGCCTAAAGCTGAGTGGATCATCTCAATAAGAATCTGTCAGAGAGATGGATCAGGCATGCAGGTGAAGAATACAATATGCTGTTGAAATGAATGCAACGTTCCCGTGACGCAAGTTCTTGGGATTTTTATCACTTGGTCGATGTGAAGTGACTGATCAATGTGAAGGAATAGATCTATGTTCCCCTATTCTTGCAAGCTTAGAGCAACTCAATCAAAAAATAACAGCGGCACTTGACAATTTTCCCAAAAAAAACATGCTGCAGCGTGTTTTGCAGGAGCTGCACTAGGTATTAGACGCGTACCGTGTCACAGGATATGCACATATTGAAAAGAAATATGAAATCGTTCAGGAAAACCAAATGCCTTTGAATTCCTTAAACAAATTTTGATGAAAAAATTGTGTGCTAAAAACAAACAACTTTATTTTCATTTGCCTAGACTGTTCAGATAAACAGATATTTACATCTCGAAGTTTTTCACATTATTCAGGCGCCTTGTTTAATCCAAGCGGAAATATTAAACTGACACGGTGCTTAACTAAATTTCGATATGAAATGTTACGTATTCAACATGCTCTTTAAAAAAAACTGTTATGTCAAATGAACGGTGAAAAAAAAAACTTTATTTGAAAAACAATTATTTTGTTTAAACAAATGTTTTTTAAATGTTTCACTATATATATATATATATATATATATATATATATATATATATATATATATATATATATGTGTGTGTGTGTGTGTGTGTGTGTACGTGTATGTAAAGACAAGGGCAGAGAAATAAAATATATGCCAAATAGACCTCACAAAAATATTTTCTCTGTAATTTTATGCAAAGGAAATCTTCTCATAACATAATTAAATTTTGTATAACATTTTTTCTTCGTCAACTTGTTTGGGATTTATTATTCCAAAATTCAGCCACTACCAAATATCATTTCTATTTGCACAATTCAAATCCTATGAATCATTTTTACAGTTAGTTTATATTTCTCTCTTCTTTTAGAGGAACAGAACTATTCAACTAGAATCATTATGCAGAGATCTGAGTCTAAGTTTGTTTTGGATTTTATGAAAGGAAGTTATAGATTTAATTCATATACAGTTTCCTGTATACGTAAAATGAAGTGACAAAGTTAAGAGTCCGCAGTTATATTTTAGTTGTCCCCATCACAATTTTCGAGAAATAGAATGCTTTTTAATGAAAATTACCCCATTCTCTAAAGCCGCATATTGTCAATGAATGGAGTAAAGAGATATGAACATAGAAAATATTGTATAAATTGAAGGATTTTAAATGGAAGAGATAACGAATGACAATGATATTAATAGTTTAAATTTGTAAGTTTCAGAGTAGCAGTCCTTCTGGGTCCAACTTAATTTAGAATAGAGACACGATTTGTGACACGATTTCACGTAACAACCATGGCGAGACTGAGCTGCAGTTGCGCCACTATGGTATGGAAACACTTTAACAATACTCACTTCCGGTAATACTGACATGGCCACAAATGATGAAACAGTCTATTTCTGAGATGAAAAAATTTCTGCAAAATTAGCAAATGAATAAATATAAAAAGGGAATTCGGGAAATATATGTGCGATATATCCAGATCAACGTTGCTTAAAATTGAGGCATCGACGGGACTGGTGTTGGCTGCGAGCCCAACATCAAAAGTGAGTATTGCAACATTTTACATCACTGTTCATATTTGGTGCTGCACAGCAAAACCGCAAAAGTAGTATACAGCTTAAATGTCAGTTTACCTCTAATGTTTTGGCCGACAGCAGTACCATTAAAGCATCTACGGGATGCGTTTGGACAGAAGACGCAACTCTTGGGTATTGCACAGTAACTATGCTGGACTTTCATTGCACTAATTCCAACCTAATTAAATAAAAGAACATAATTATTTAAGGACAAAATAATTTCAAAGCTTCATGATAAAATTATTACCAACTATAAACACATGCCTAAAACATTACATTAATTCGTCATTCCTCTTTGAATCCATTCTTAAAGAATCTAACTAATACAAAAAGTAAATGCACAATAAAAAATAGAGACTCAGATTAAAGTGGAATGGCACTCAAATACTCCGGTAGACAGCATACGGGTGAAAACATTAGAACTCCTCCGACTAGATAGACAGACAGACACAATGAAAATACACATTAAAACACGATGCCGGCTTAGAGACAGCAAAAGTTTTACAAACTTACAGTTATTTACGGTATTAATGCAAGTGATACGGGACTGTACCATAAGTATTGACTAACAAACCTGAAAATACCAATTTTCTGTCCTATTGTCTGTGTTCGGACAATCTCTGACGAAGCTGTAATAGAAGTGAAACATATTAGATTGATATAGGTTTCAAGCTTGTACTATTATTTTATCACCCAGTCGGATTCAGAGCAATCTTTGATTTGCAATTGATCTTTTTTATAATACTGGTATTATATCTGTTGGAACAAAATCCAGGTGGATCCTTGTAATATCAATTATTAATATTAATTAGAAATAGAGCTCAACGTATTTATTATAACAAAACATATATATTACACAGCAACCAGTCAAAAGTTACTTCATATTGGTATAAGCGATTTCAACCGGGGCACCAATGAGCAGTCTTGTTCAACCCATCAAATAGCCTGTACACACATGAGGTAATTTTGTATTTTTCTGCTGAAGTAATACATATTTTTCTCTCTCTCTCTCTCTCTCTCTCTCTCTCTATATATATATATATGTGTGTGTGTGTGTGTGTGTGTGTGTGTGTGTGTGTCCAACCCTTTTTTAACTAAACTTTTTCCGAAATATTTTATATATATATATATATATATATATATATATATATATATATTATAATGCATCATTCATACAAAAAATGAGATTAGTAAAATTAATGATATAAAATGGCGAAATCCCTTCGCTACCAAAAGACTTTATACAACTTATATTTTTAAAGACAATGATCATAACATTTATCAAGTGATTTGTAGGTTATGCACCTTTAAAAATTTTGTTAGCGAAGGGATTTCACCATTTTATATCATTAACTAATCTACTTTTTGAATGAACGATTCATTGTAAATAAAATTGAACTGCACCACATATTTGATATTGTTGAAACTTGACTAATGCATGGAATAATAATGCAACACAAAATGTACTTAGAACAAAATGTATTGAAACAAGAAAGTGTACACAATATTTACATATAGTTTTTTGTATATTCCTGGTCAGACCGTTCCTGGAGAATGTGTTGACTGAGTCGCAGTCGGGCAGAGTCTCTGGTTGAATCTCTTGATTCCTCCCTCTCTTCCCGGTACCAACCATATTTATATGGTCGGTACTCCACTATGCAAATTAGGTGGATCCTACCACAACATATATATATATATATATATATATATATATATATATATATATATATATATATATATATATATATATATATGCATGCGTATTGAAAGATGTTTAGTTTGGGTTAAATATTTTACACATACTCTGTCTGTTTATTTTTGAATTAATCCTTTCGGGTCCACAAATTACTTTCCAGTTTGAATGAAAATATGCTGCCTAAGTAAAACACACAAACATATATATGTACACGCATAGATACACATACGCACATATGCATATATACACATATTAAAACGCGCACATATATACGTATATACGTAAACACTTTATTGGCAAACACAAGATCGCACACACATACACACAATTTCACACACACATTATATATATATATATATATATATATATATATATATATATATAATGGACAGTGTTAAATTTGACGAGGAAGCAGTAGTAATAGTGCTCAATAAATATATAAAAAAATTTTAATGGACATATAGAGGAGGTTTTCAGTTTAAAAATTAAGACATCAACTATTTACCCGACATTGCTTAAACATTTCAGTATCTTCAGGAAATTGATTGCCTAGCGCTTTATTTAAAAAAAAAAAAAAATGTAATGAACGCTATAATACTTGGAATCGACTGATCTCCTAATTTTTTTTAAAATAAAGGTATGATCTGCATTTCTATGAGCTTTTAAATTACATCCCATTTCACCATGTTCATTTTTAATTCAAACAAGTAGTTATTTTGAACGGTGATATTTAATCCAATCCGTCTATAACTAATTTAATGGGAGATCCTGTGAAATGATACATTATGTTCTGTTATATGTTTTGTTTCATCCCTGAATTATTCCATACGCATCAAAGTTTTATTCGTACCATCAACTAAGCCATTTTATACAAGTATCGTCCAGTAATGACAAACACTTATCTTTAAGGCAGCACTCAGACCTGATGTATTTTCCTTGGAATCTTCTTGTTCAAAATCATTAAAAGAAAGTTTAGATTTGAACAGAATTGAAAATATTACATTGAATCAAATGTGGTGTTTCTAATATAGCGTAAAATGATTCATTATGAAGAGTCAGATAAGAATGTTTTATTATAGATTCTTGTGATCTATGCCATATACTAAGCAATGATTTAAATAGACAAGACTCCTCAGCGAAAGTGAATAGATAACCATGCTCCAATCCATATACCTGAACATAGGGCTGGGCTAGCTATATAGCTAAATATCAATATTGAAAGTCGGCAATCCCATGCAATCTGTTTGGTTTAGAAAAAAATAAGAAGGTTGCCGCAGAGTTTTTATTACTGAGCTCCTGTTGGACTGACAGCTGTTTGGGGGAACAGTCTTAATTTGTTTAAATGAGAAAGAACATGGAAAGAAAGAATATGTCTGTTGAATAAAATAAATAAAACATATTCAACTAAAGGAAGCATCCTTATATCAATAGACATACAAGGAAATGAGAAAGACGTTTCCTAAATTTACGAGAAGGAAAAGGAAGAGATGGAATAAATAGACTTAATTTAGTAGATAAAAACACAAAGACAGATGCTTAATTCAGTATAAGAAAACGGGACAGAAAGGATGATCATCCTTCAGTAAAAACATAACAGAGAAAAGGAGAAACTGAAAGAAAGAAAGAAACAAACAAAAATAGATTGAAAGAAAAAAAACAGAAGAAAGACAGATAGAAATAAAGACAAATAGAAAAAAAAGACAAATAGAAAGAAAGTAAGAAAAACAAACAAAAAAGACAAACAGAAAAAAGACAAACAGAAATGAAGACAAACAGACAGACAAACAGAAAGAATGAAAATCAGAAAGAAAGAAAGACGACGAAAAGAAAAAAGACAGAAAGAAAGACGACAAAAAGAAAGAAGACAGAAAGAAAGAAAGAAAGAAAAAGAGAATTGAAAAGCAAAGAGAAAAAAAGACAGACAGACAGACAGACTGAAAGAAAGATGAAACGAAAGAAAGAGCCAGGGAGAAGGGCTGACAGAAGGAAATACAGATAAAGTAAGAAAGAAAAAGAAAGAAAAACAGAATATTATAAAGTAAAGATAAAGAGATAAAGGCAGAAAAAAAGAAAGAATGAAATAATGAAAGAAAGAAAGAGTGAAATAAATTCAAGCAGAGAGAAAGAGAGACAAACAAAAAGAAAGTAAGATAGGGAGACAGAAAGAAGGACAGACATAAAGAAAGAAAGAAAGAAAGAAAGAAAGATTCTTCATATGAAATAAAAAAAAATAGAAAAATTATAAACTAAGTAATAGTTAATTTACAGCGAAGGAAGAAAATGAAAAAAGAAGTAACGAATGTAGAACTAAGATTATGATTATAAGATAGTCAAAAAGAAATGAAGCTTTCCCGTAATAGTCCAAAACGAGAAACAGAAAAAAAGGAGAAAATTCTTAGCTTAGTTAATGAAGGAAAAGATGTAAAACAAAAAGAACGGAAAGAAGAAAGGATGTTTAATAAAAAGAAAACGTTTTATCATAACTTGGGTCATCCACCGAAGATAAGAGGTTAAGTTCCTTCAGAAGATCGCGAATACATGAGAATAGGATTAGGAAATCCCAATATTATATAGGTTCCCGTATAGGTGTAATTAAACATATTATCTGTCTCCTTTTATTTTGCCTCACACATATCATTTTTGATTTATTATAGATAAAATCAAAGGTGACTGTATTTCTTCAATCCTGTCGATCTACACAAGTTATTATTTCATTTATGTACAGATCAAAGCCTGCCATATATAAATGAGACAAGTCTTCATTATTAACAGATAGAAGAGAAGAAAGGTACCCCACTTAACTAGAGAATATCATTACCCTTACACTCATATTTGGTATTAAATAGAAAATTCTCTCATATTAATCATCATCATTATCATCAAAAGAAAGAGAAAATAAGTCTGTAATCATGATCGGGGGGAAGGAACAAAAAATTCTATTTCTTAACAATTATATCCGACCCTCATTTTTCTGTTTGTCTAGCTCTGTGCCAAGCGAATTGTTTTCGTCAGAAACGGAAATAATGAAAGGAAAAAATAAAACAATGTAGATAAAGGATTTTATAGAAAGAAAGTGAAATAGGAAGGTAGAAAAAAGCAAGAGTAATGTTAACTTTTCAATAATGGAAGATAAGAGGGCAGACAATGAACTAAGATATTGAAGAATAAAGATCTACTTGGAGCAACGTCAAAAAATGATAAAAGTAATGTAATGGAAATTAAAAAAAAAACATGAAAAACGAATTAGAGAAAGAAAATTGCTACAGAAAATACGTCCAAAGGCTTCGTAAAGAAATAAGAAGGCATCACACAATTAAGATTTGTCTTATTTCAATTGATAATGATTCATTGAAAATCCTCTATTGTATCGATGCTAATGTCGAACATTGAAAAAATAAATAAAACTGGCGAGGTTATGATGCAGAAAGCTTAACGAAACCTCCCCAAGGAATATAGTCTTCTTTATCGTGAAAAATAACCATTATTCCATTCATGGATAGAATATTTATCCATAGTTATTTTCTCAAGAAGAATGAGACAAGAAATTGAAAGCTTATATTGTGTGTGCATGTGTGTGTCTCTCTATATCTATCTATCTATCTATCTATCTATCTATCTATCTATCTATCTAACTCTATTTATTCTACACTGTTACATTAGAATATGTAAGTTACTGCTACAACATTGTAAATTTTGTTTCGACGTTCAATAAACAACGTCCTATCAGGTAGTTAACAATAATGTTAACAATCATTGTTTACCAGATAAAACGTCGTTTATTAAACGTCGAAACTATGTGTACAATATACTTGTAGTATCTGACATGTTCTAGTGTAACATGTTTAATAAATATTTAATCTGTGCTATTGTATTGAGCCCTGTTTTAAATTAATATTTATATATATATATATATATATATATATATATATATATATATATATGTGTGTGTCTATATATATATATATATATATATGTATGCATGTAGGTATATATGTGTGTGTGATTATATAAAAGTGTATATATTTATATGTATGTATTTACATATATGTGTGTATATATATATATGATTTGTTGATATATATATATATGTGTGTGTGTGCGTATGTTTAGGTGTGTATATATATATATATATATGTATGCATAGGTGTTTACATATATATGCATATATGTGCGTATATGTACGTGTACGTGCATATATATGTGGAGATATATATGCATGTATATATGCATATTCTTATGTGAAAATACATATCTATAAATATATGTTGTTTCAGTTTATGTGACCTATTTTAGATTAAGAGAGTGAAGGTCTAGTCTTTCCAGTACAAAATCTGTTCAATTGTAACCCAGTGATTCTCAACCAAATATGTCATCGCGTTTTTGTATTATAATCTAATTGTTTATGTATTGTCTTTTGCAAGTTTTCTTCCTCCCCTTCCCATATCACCACTTCAAATGTATCTAAGTAGTAACGTAACTTTATCTCCCGATTAGATTAACGTTTCTTCTGAGTTCTTGGCCTTTCAATTCAAACACAATAAATAATAAAATATTTTTTCTTCTGTTTCATCTTTAAATAATTTAATAATATTTTAAACTTAGTACAGATACAAATTTAAAAATTGTAAATTTTTAATTTTTAATTCTATAGTAAAATTTATTTTTTATTATTTAGAATGATTTCTATTTTAGTCAACCCCTAACATTATGTCTTTACTATTTAAAACTAAGGTTCGTTTTCACGTTTTTTGAATTCTCATGAATTAAAAGTTGTTTAGTCATTGCAGCTTATGTAACAACGTTTCCCCTGTCGATGGCGTATTTGGTCTACTTGAACCCTTTAAAAGTCTTTATGCTACATTCAACCCCATCACTTGATAAGATACTAGAAGTGTTGAAACAAGATGGCTATTTTTGTAGTAATTTTATGAAATAATTATTTTATAATTATGTTATAATTATATTTCTTCTAATCTGTATTGCGCATTCTTTTAAGTATAGTATTTTTGGTTATTGTAATTTGTTCCGTATACACCAATCTATTGCTTGGGTATATATACCATTTGCATTTCACGTAAAATCGCTATAGGAAAATATTGACACAGTTAAATAATAAAAATAATTTATATATGTACACGCAAACACACACTCTCACAAACTCACACTCACATATATATGTGAATGATTTAGAAGTTAGATATAGTTTTTGAATGAGAGATTTATTTGGTATTCACAATATCAAATTATTTGAAATATTTTATTTAAAACACATTTTAGTATTACTTTTCTATCTGCTGTCTGCACTTCTTCATATGTATTTCTGACATATCTCTAGATTTCATTTTTCATGCAACAATCTATGATGTAGCTTTTATGAATACGTGTCTTTACCAATGTAGAAAATAAGAAATAACTTTCTCATGTAGGATCTCTTCGCATATGTCAAACTACTGTTCGAAAAATATGCTAAATCTTAGAGTAGGGACCTCTTTTGTTGTAGTGTCTTTCTTTTCCCAAGTCCTCCTTCTTGTCATCTCAATTTCTATTACACACAATTAAATTATATACATATACACACACACACACTCATATATATATAGAGTGTGTGTGTGTGTATATGTATATAATTTAATATAACATAATATAATATAATATAGTAAAAAAGGAACAAGTAGGAAACGATTCTCCATCGAACATTTCCTATTTGTTCTTTACATTATTATTTTTTTAATTTTGTCGGATTCATATCTATACAATACTATTTACGCCTGTCTCAATAGCAAATGCGCCAAAAGTTAACATGGCCACTGCTCTTGAAAGGGAACTCCGATCTGTATTTAACTGGGGAAGCAAATGATTCGTAAAAATTAATAAAAAAAAAAAGAAAGTGCTCACATTCAACCACCATCAAGACTCTTTCCTCTCCGCCATCAGCATATCTGTTGCTAGACTTGTGGAATGCATCACACTGCGGTCTATTGTCCGTGCGTTTTCAACTGACTTGATGTAGAACAACATCGAAGTAATAGCTGCATCTATTGCAAGCAAAGTTGGGTTACTGTGTCGTGCTAAATTTTTTCTCTACTCTCAATCTTGCACAAATACAAATCTATCATTCTCCCGTGCATTGAAAGCTGTTGCCATATCTGGCCTATTACTCCTGCTACTCATAGCGAAGGTTCATTACAAAATCCAAAGAATGGTCTGTAATATCGTTGATTCTAACTTGACATCACGACATCAGTTTCTTTCTCTCCGACACGAGGTGACTTCCCTCTGTCTTTTCTAAAAATATTTTCCTGAAAAGTACTCTAACGACATTTTTTCCTGGTGGAGGGTCAACATGGCTTTAAGTGTGCATCTACGTGCCACACTTTTACTGCTGAATTAGACAAATGCAATCGCCATATCTGCTCCAACAGTCTCTTTTCTCGGACTTAACGTCGATGGAAATATTTTCCATTTCCTTGCTTCTCTGATAGTTAAAATATTCAAAAAATGATGTGCAACGTCAATCGCCATCTAATATATTCTTGAACCCCGCACAGGTTTTATCATTTCCTTACGTTACTTACACAGTCTTTTCTCCCATGTTCAGTCTCCGTATGCTCTTGATAACCAGTGGCATTCCTGTTTTACTTGGGGATGAATATATATATATATATATATATATATATATATATATATATATATATATATATATATATATCTATCTATATTGATATTCAGTTTGTATTTTTCCACTGGTATGTTTCCGGTGGTAGCTTGTATGATTTTTTTATGTGCTTAAATGATTCCTAATTGAACTATACCCTGATAGGTGTAACCTAAGCCGTTATAGCTGGATTAGGTTACGTTAAGACATAAATAAAATCCTACCAGGAACCACCCGAAAAATACTGTCATAAAATTCAAGCAACATTTTTTTAAATAATTCAAGCCCTATTAATAAAATAAAATAAAACACTCAGTAACATTATCTATGCACACGGTTACAATATGCTGACCGGGTTTGGAAGATAAAACATTCCTATAACTCTAGATACATACATAACACTACACATGCATTCAGTTAAAATGAAAATCAATTCATCCTTGATAATGGTTAAATATATAGCGGAAAGCGCTTGAATATGTATGACTTTTGAACAGTTTTTACACACTTTGTGTCCAGAAAAGAAAACATTTTTGCGAACACCAGAAAATTTAAATAAAAATCTAATTGCAGTCAATTGTCAGGCGTCTTTAAATAAACATGTATAAAAGAGAGATATATATATATATATATATATATATATATATATATATATATATATATATATATATATATATATATATATGTGTGTGTGTGTGTGTGTGTGTGCATGTTTTTACTTGTGCGTGTGAGTAATTTATTTTTGTACATATTTGCAATCAGCAATGAATTGCAGACGATATACAGTAACATTTCGCGTCATAGACCATATTATAACATCCTTATTTCTTTCTCAACTATCGAGATAATTAATAGAATATGTTCCAATCTGAAGCAGGGTAAATAATAAAAACAAAACACTATATTCAGTTCGTTTCACTCCCAGCTATCAAAAGTTCTTTGCATATTGCGAGCTTCTTAAATGTGTGTGGGTGTCCGGATTAAATTCGAGGAATTTCTGATTTCACGAAACTACTTCATGGCACACACAAAAATTACACATCGTTTGTGATGATCTTATGAGAAATATGTAGCATAGGCCAAAATTTACTCAGAAATGTATCCGTCTATATCAACCTGCTCTACATGGAAATGCAATCGAAATCTTTGTTATTGCCGGAATCTGTCTGTTTCCAAATTTTACTTTTATGACCCGTTAGTGTCTGGAGTTTGGGACATCTTATCACCACTATGTGGGCCTCTAAATTTCCTGGATAGATTTGACACAGTTATTATTTCTGGTTTCTCGGCTATAGATGAATAAAACATCAGTCACTGAATACTAAGACACATTGATGTTAACCAATATATTTTTTGAAATACCTGGTCCCGTCAAATTTTTTTTTCGAAGCAACGTCAAACCAGTGCACGGAAGGGTTAATATAAACAGATCCTTACTTTATACTTTTTTTTTATTTCTTACACTGAAGTTTACCCTGTACTAGTCACGTCATCTATCCGTTATAGAGGGTTACAGAGAAAGGGACACATCTTATGCAGATGGTGAGATATAAAACGGTTCACCGTTGACTTGAACAGGTTACGATTGCGCTGATTGGGAAAACATCTTCTTGTCGCTCGATTTGACAGTATTATAACTGAATTACGCAATAAGTTGAGTAAACATATTGCCAACATTTTTTCAGAAAATAACATTACGGCTGCATGTCAGCGATAGAGAAATATAAAAAATAATTCTCACATTCGTTCCCTTTGACTGTAAATGAAAATGTTAAATGCTTTGAATGGAAATGTTGAAGTGAAATGTAACAAGGTTGAAATTAAGAGGGAAAGAACAGAATTCGCAAATTTGATAAGATAACCCATCGAAATGTTACACAGTAAAAACAAGGATAATTCTGATTATCTCGCCAATAAGACTAGGCATCATATGTAGAATTAGTAATGAGACGCTAATGACTATAACTAATTATCTAATTAAGAAATTGATTAAATTACGCTGTCAATGTGCGAGTGATGAGAAGAGGCTGTAAGATTAAATGATTTCTAGGGAGACTAAACGTTAGCGATGTCGAAACAGAAATCGACGCGTCGAACTAAATTTCCCTCTTTGTATTTTTCATCATTTCAAGCCAGGCAAGCCACGATAGACACTAATACGCAACGGGTTGCAGATTGTGAAAGAGAATGAGACTAGTTATTGAAGAGAAGTGATAGCAAGGAGGATAAAAGATCACCTTTCATGAAGACAGAATGTGGCTATTAATGTTGCATTTAAATTTTTTAGGAGAGTTGGAGACAGGATAACAATAAATCGGAAAGAATCTCCACAGGCTACAAATGAAACAATTATAAGAGAACTAGCATTTGCATCTAGCGAGTTCAAAAGTAAAACGGTTAGAACATTACGAATCCAAAAGCACATTTAAATACAGCTAATCAGAACAATTGCTATGAAATGACAGATGGCAGCCACTTCACGTCGGGGGGAAAGCGATTGATGCCGATGTTCCAGGTTTGCATCGATTAAATTATAGGCCCTATTGTTTAAATAGCTAGCAAACTCGGATCTTTAAACTTCAATGTCAATCATTCTAGGATGAAGATTATTCTAAATTTAACTAATTGGAGAAAATGTCCATTATCATCCCCAAGAAGTTTTGCTAATTTTTATGCAAGAAAAAAAATGATACCCTATTTACATTAATCAGACTATTTTCCTCATATTTGTCGCCATATTTATTACAACGTTTCGGCCGTTGTACGCTCTGGCCTTCTTAAGGTGGTTGGAATGTCGAACTGAATCATTTATTTTGGTCACTGGGGTAGACTGTTCTAATTCAACGTACCATATTTAAAAGAATGTCAGTTATCAGTTATCTCCTGTCAATTCCTCTCTCCAAGTTCTCCACTGCCTTAAACAGGTATTGAACTCACACTCTATGGATCCTCTCACTGGATCTAACTAACGCCTTTATCCACTGTGCCATGTTTCCTCAAAATATTATCAGGAGATAACTGGTAACTGACATC
This sequence comes from Acanthosepion pharaonis, assembly GCA_903632075.3. NCBI lineage: Eukaryota > Metazoa > Mollusca > Cephalopoda > Sepiida > Sepiidae > Acanthosepion > Acanthosepion pharaonis. Next base: position 771,353 of record CAHIKZ030005300.1, read on the forward strand.
CATTTAAACATGGCACGTGGAACTAGAACAGTCTACTCCAGTGAGCGAAAAAAAGGGTTCAGTTCGACATTCTAACAACCTGGAGAAGGCCGGAACATACAACGGCCGAATCGCGTGTACATAATACCTCCTCTCAGAATATAGATGTGACGTCACCCCGTCTGTCTGCCCCGTTGCAGTCCTATCATGTCCTGTGACGACAAATTTGACTTGGTATTGGTCGCGGTACCGAATGTGTCGTTCTAAACTTTAGCTGATTCGGATGGGAATCTGTTTAGATTCGGTATCAGCCTTGTCGTTCCCAGCTCGCCTCCAACGTCTGGTTACCGAAGTAACTGCTTTGATTTCTAGTCTAACCTACCCACGTTGTGATTTGATCTTAGGTAGACGAAATCAATCAGTCGTCGGGCCATAATGCAAGTCAAGTCCGAACAAGGGTAATACCGCACAAGTATATGTAAAAGAAAATAAATTAACAACTCGAAAAGTTCAAATGTGTTAAAAAAGGATAACAGTACTTTATATCTGGTTGCTGAATACAGGACTGCATCTTTCTCCCAAACCGCTAATATGGATACGTGACACATTGCGTTTGTTAGGCTTGTCTTAATATCTTAAGTTATTCTTTTAAGAAACTGGTTTTGGTGTATCCTCAGGCAATATTCGTAAAACTTGTTTTGGTGGTGTGAGTCTAAGTCGTTCTTCAAAAATAAATCGTTCTTGGTTACAAGTTGAGGTCGTGATTGCGTAGACCTTCCAGTCAGATTTCTCCGAGGCGGGTCTCAGAGCTCACAGCTCAACTGCTTGCCTGTCTCTTCAACTCCAGCTGCCGCCCACTCGCTGTGACTCTGCTTATATGGACGCCGACCAAAATTCTAATTCCGCATTAATTGTTTTCTTTATTTTCGGTCAGGAAAATTTATTACATTTCATTTTTGGAATTCCTTAATTTCTAGTTTAAGTGAATCGTCCTCCCAAATTCTTCCATTTTCATATTGGTATCTCACACCAATCACCTCAGATGGCGTCAACAGGTTCCCATCTCTCTCACAGTTTCATCTCAAAGCAATCCCTTCAGGGGGCATCAACAGACCTCCCCTCCTTCTTCATCTTTTAACTTCGCCTACCGCTCACGCCAACGTTCATCCAATGAACGCTCAGCAGCGTGGGTGTTTGCGATTATCGCTCAAAGGAAAAAAAAAATTATCTTCCCTTTTTTTTATTTCTTTCTTTTCTTCTTCCTGACAACAAACACTTACGACTCTTATCTTAACCGAACGCCGTCTGGAACTCTTCAACCAGACCTCTGCCAAACAAGCACTGAGGTGGTCAATGATCTTCCGCACCCTGTCGCCAATTATCCGTTCCGGTAAATTAATTTTTCTATCATGGCCAGCTCTGACACAAAACAGGTGCTCTTCTCAAATGATATCTCCGCAGATAGTTAATGGTTTAACCTTTCCTTCTTTGTACTCTGTGGGTGGTCCAGCGGATATTTTTTTGGTCAGAGCGCGACCCAATTAATTATTATCTCTTAGCATTCTGCCTTGTAGGCCACTTGACCAACCTGAAATTTTTATTATTGCCATGGGCAGATTGCTATCTTCTTTCACCGCGTTGTAACATAAATCAAATTAAATCCGGTATCTTACTTTCTTCGCTAATGAAAATAAAATCTTTACCACTTTATATGTTAGAAAATATAACATCGCTCAGTGTCTTTTCGTGATAGCTTCTTATCACCTAAATTAATTATCGCCTTTTTTTTCACGCAACCCTAAATAGTGTCACATAGACAAAAAAAAATGTTATGCAGAGATCCACGTTTTTCTAGGTTCTGAATTGATATAACCAACCTTGAAAGAAAGAATAAAAAATAGAATGTTTTGTAATACATCATGTACAAATAATAGAATAATTAATACAAATGAACTGAATTTAATAGAAACAAGCTTGTTAAAAAAATATCAGACAAATAAAAGTCAAAACGAACGGGGATAATCCAATTGTTTTAATCTGTGATATTTTTTTATTAATTAAAATGTTATTTTTATTTGATCTACTTGGAGACATTTTGTAATGTAACCAATACGTATATAATCAACAGCGTGCAGTAAACATTTAATAAAAATGTGAATTCCGGCAGGATTCGAACTAGCGTTATTCTTTGCCAGAGAAATTATCGTCTGATCCATATTGCATTAACCGATCGGCTACGAAAAGTTTCATAATCAAGCGATGATTTATTCGCCTTTAATGCAACCACTCATTCAAATGTTACATATGTTATAGGTAAAGAGAGCAACTACTAAAAAATTCAGGTATTTTATTTATTTTAATCCCAGACAATTGTATTATTTCAAATATTATCTCATGCGGAGATACCCATATTTGAGTAAACGTAGGAAATTATTGCCCACTACATAAGAAAAAAGAGAAATGTAATATTTGTGGAGATTTAGAATAGATCGTTCAACTAATCTCACGTACGAATGTATAAAACGGATGGTACAGTTGAAAGAAAATTAACAATAATAAAATGAAACAAAAAGAAAAAAATGTAAATTTCTCACTTACATTGAATCTATAATTTTTCTCGCTACGCATACAAAAAAAAATATGGTCCTTTTGGAATTTGACGAAGTTTGGTTCGATTAGGCATCTTACAAAATTTCTGCAATTTAAAGTATTTTCTGACAATTTCCTTCTTTAAAAGCATACATGACTTCATTAATTTTGATATCTTAGAGTTTCATTTGACGCTTTTCAGGTAGTAGGAAAAAGATAATTAAATTTCGTTATAGTGATATATTAATTGATGAGATTTGAACCTTAAATTAAAACATTATTAATCATACAGATTATAATTTCTTACAAAACATCAATGTCAATGAATCCGCTAATTAATAATGAATCATTACTCAGCCGTGACAGTGTTGAATCTGATTTGTCTACAATAGTCAGATAGAGAATTCATGATATAAAGATTATGTATTAAGCTTCTGATATCTACAAATTTTCTGTTGGTAGTACTAAGTATAAAAAGGTAGCCTCGTTTAAAACCAATCATATTTAATATTCCTATAACTAAATTTAGATAAAAAAAAATAAGGATATTAATAAAAGGATAGGCTGGGATAGGAATAGTTCTACACGACAGAAGTTGCTACAAATCAAAAACTGTCGTAAATAGCCTCGACCGAATATTTCATATGGACTTTATTCATGGTCCCCTGCCTGTCTGGAAACATCTAAACTATCAGTAGTATGCAGTCGACTTCTCATATCGATTATTAAAATGTATTCGATCTAAGGAAACCTGTAGGACTTAGTAAGGACAATCATTCTTCATACGTTTTGGACAGCCTCTACAAAATCGCAAACAAACTACTCTGCCGGATACCGAAACCACATCGATTGATGAATTAAGAACAATAGCAACTAAAATCGATGTACCTCTAAGAGAAAATGATGACAGATGTTGACGTTTTGGAAGGAAACTGTCAGCATCATAGAAAACGGCGGTAAAATTTCCTTGAATTGAGAATCCGATTTTCCTTGAAAAAAATAAATAGCAATTTATGATAAATTTCTACCGAGAGTTAACTTGGATACATGATCAATGAATACAGGATATTTCAATGTAAGGTAACAGCCAAACTTAACATTACCATATATGCATAATAAACTTACTTTTGACCTAAGAATAGATAAAATTTCTTCGCGTGTATGTAAGGGTTAGGAAGCCAGACGCAAAACGTAAAGCACAGTAATTCGATTCCCTTTCATTTGATAACTTTGTCTTGTACCACAGTTATTGGCGAATCTAAACATATCGTGAAATCTCTATAAATGCGGCAACCCAAATAATTCAAGAAATTGATCTTGAAAAATCATATTTAACCTAACACCTTGCTAAATATTGCGCCATAATAAGATCTGACGTGTAATCAATGATACTTTAAATGTGTGCTTTATTCAGAATGTGGCGGCAAACTTTCGTAGAACTTTCAGTTTCTATTTATTTCCCCGATAAAACTTCACCGTTGCGCACATGTTCAGTCTTCATAAAACTACACTTCTGTTGCCTCACTTCTCTTCTTCATCTGCAAGGAGAACGGCCCACCTTTATAGCATACGAGACGACCGGTATTACTAAACACTTTAATACTTCTTTCTTGGTGCCTAAAAAAAATGAAGAATATTATAGCATTGCGAAATTTATCAAAACGTTTTGAACAGTTACGAAAATAAGAAAAAATGTGTATACCTGAGACCTATTTCAGTCTTCGTATTATGGTATTTCTATGTACCAAATAGCTATAGGCCGTGAGTGATCGTCGTTCCCCATAAATTAAATTTACTAATTAACCCATGAACGGAGGAAGAATAGTTAGATTCATAAGTTTCCAAGGGTATTTGCGCGTAAGTAACGGAAACTGCGATTTGACTCGGCGATTAAACTTTTCCAGACATTATGCATTACATCACCATCTCACACACAATAACAGTATCGAGTATTCCCAAATGGTCACACATCTAGATTATTATCAGGCTGCCAACTTATTGGAACACTCTAAATACATAACAGCAACTACATCTTATGAGAAATTTCAACAGCTGACATGGATCTCGCATGTAAAACAAAGAGAAAAAATGGCATAAAGAAGATATTGACTTTCTAAACTATTTCAAGGAAACGATTAGAACGGAAACTCCATCAATAATGGTAAAAGGGATAACAGCTGATAGAGTTGAGAAAACAATTTTCATCTAAAATTTTTGAAGAGAAATATTTTGAAGAAAAATGTATGATTTTCAAACAATAGCAGCTCTGGGTACTTGACCAAATAATGCTAATTGCTTACTTATAAGGAAACGGCTATTTTTACATAAACATGTTTATGTCAATTATCTTGCAACTACTCATTTATGTGGACTGCAGTTAGCTTGGAATGGTCATCTTGCAGAAAATCCTCACCTCCCAGAAGTTTATATTGAATATGTAGTCTAATGCAAATTTTTACATGACGTTAGAATACACATTCATCCGAATTGATGTAGCACATTAGGAATAAAAGGTTGCAAAAATCGTACATGTTAATGTATTAATATATTATTTTAGAGGTAATGATCGTATATTTTACATATGGAGTGTCTTAAGATATATTGCCAGCCGACGTATTTAAACTTGTGGTGAGAGAATAACTTATAACAGAACGTCGAGGACATTTTAAAGTGACGATGGAGAAACACAAGTTGGACATTCACCTGCAAGGATCAGCAGACTGGTATTCGAGGAATGTGTGAATGAAGTGTCATTTAACGGATTATTAAACTAATTTTATCATTGAACAATTCTGTGACAGCTGCTTGGATAACCTAACGTTCACTTCGGCTTGTGATTACTTTTACCTTAATATCTGTCCAAAGCATCCATCTGTCCTTTTTATGAGCCGTACGTTTTCAGGACGTGGGCCATCGTGGCGTTCCATGCATTCATATTAATTTTAGCTCTTATCAGTATTTGCTTTTAACATTCATTGTTCTGCCATCGACTTACACAGTCTTATAAAGAAAGTTGATCGATTTTACATTTAGTCGTTCTTAAATATTAGTGTCAGAACCACAATCCCTATATCGCCATTATGATATTCAGCAATTTCTGCTGTATTATTCCGATTCTGAGTATAATTTTCCTTTTTCCTTCCATTTTAGTTAAAACGTTCTCGTTTCTCACATGTTCCGCCGGAAGTCTTAATGCGTATAAAACAGATTGGTATGACTCACCGGTTCAGCCCTATATTTTTGTTTCTATCGCCGTTTTAGAAAGAATCCTTCACTTTTTCAATTCAAATTGATTTACAGTTTTCATTTTACGCCAACATCTTGTAAAGAGAGAATATTAGATTCTTTTGCATCCATTTTCAACGAAATCACTAGTCATTATGGTAGAGCTATTTAATACGTTCAACATCATTCCAAGAGAATTTCGAAAAACATTATGGTTAAATATCACGACGAAACATACTTGGAAGACTCATCAGGTAATTGTTGTATCTCATACACTCTAAATTGTGCCACATAATTTCAAAGACCGTTTAACATATTCGTAGGCATTCACTGATCTCGCTTATATTGTTTGGCA
>CAHIKZ030005300.1:782500-817500 GCA_903632075.3 Acanthosepion pharaonis
TATATCCCCGGGCAACGCCGGGCTCTACTACTAATATATATAATATATATATATATATATATATATATATATATATATATATATATATATATATTGAGATATAAACACCAATAAAAAATATATATGAATAAAATATACCGAAAATAAATATAATTAAATAACGAATACAAAAATGAAATAAGTAATATTAAATTAACTTAGTCATAGAAATAAAAAGAAACATGGGTTAAACTAAAAATGAATATAGTAAATATACACGTATATACATGCGTGATGACATATATATATATATATATATATATATATATATATTGAAACAAACAATTTTAAGTGTTCAAGGTGACTATACTTTAAGTTGAAATTTGATTCGAATTTCTCATATCATAATTTCCATACAAATAATTGTGTGAGAAATATTCCAACCGAATTCAGTATTATTATTTTTACTCTATGCACGCATGTGTTTGAGTATGCAGGTTTAAATTTATTACAGGAAGTGTCGAAGGAGATGTATATCTCTCGAAAGGGAAAAGGTGATTGAGGCAGTGGAAGATAAAAGACATGCAATCAAAATTAGGAAAACAAATTTAAAGCAGAAAAGAGTTAGATGTAATTACATCCATCTTAGTAAAGAATCATGTGATAACGAAGAGGGGGTGTGGGGTTTGCTAGACATGCTGATATCTCTATCAAGTATTCCCGGAGAAAAGTGGAAGGTGAGCGTAGAAATGAATTATGAATTAAAGAAACAGAAAAGGAGAAAAATAGATAGACAGAGCGAAAGTCTTGTCAGGCAAAAACAATCAAAAAATAATGAACAAAACAGAAACTTTTAGATAATAATAGAATTACAGAAACACTCTTAATAGATTTAGATTTTGTCACAAAGATTAGTGAACTGGAGAATGATGAAGCTTATAAGTACCTAGGAATTAGCGAAGGAGATGGCATACAACACCCACAAATGAAGGAGAAGGTAAGAAAAGAATACTACAGGCTTGTACGACTGGTATTAAATACTGAGCTAAACTCAAAAAACAGGATATCAGCCATAAACACATTGGCTGTCCCTGTGGACGACAAAACGAGAAAGATTCTCACTTGGTACCGCATGCATCATTCAAAGCTGATGTTGATCGTCTGTACGTGTCCAGATCCGAAGGAGGCAGAGGACTAGTTTAAATAGAACTGTCCCACAAAACTACAACAATTGGTCTCCAAAGATACTACAGAAGACTAGATGTTGGTATGCGTCAAGGAACAGGAAATTAGTAAGCGTATTTACTCCGTAATTAAAGAAGAGAAGAAATTCAAAATGGAGTTTCAAATGAGCGTAGCGATGCAAGTACAGCACAATACACCGGCTGATATTGCAAAATACTTAAAAAAACAGCAAAGACGAATGCAACCGACCAGATACTGAAGCGATGGCAAGATAAACCATTTCATGGCCAATACCCTGCCCGTACCAAACAAGATGACGTAGACAAAACCCGTACCCATCAGTGGCTACGTAGTGCAGGGTTGAAAGCTGAAACTGAAGGGTTTATCATTGCTGCGCAGGTCCAATGCTTGCTAACTAGGTATTATCAAGCACATATACTAAAATATTGTGTCAGCCCAAAATGCAGATTCTGTGATAAATATCCAGAAATGATTGATCATCTTTTATCAGGTTACACGATATTGGCACCCACTGAATATAAAACCCGGCATGACAGAGTGGGCCAATATCTGCACTGGAAATTTTGCAACTTCTACTGGAAAGAAACTGAAATAAAATGGTATGAACACCACCCCGACCCGGTTACGGAGATAGGACCTGTTACAATTCTATGGGACTACACAATACACACTGACAGCACAATCAAATCCAACCGCCCAGATATTGTTATTAAAGACCACAAACAAAAAAAGTGTCTCCTTATTGATATGGCAGTCCCTGCTGACTGCAATGTATCTTATATATATATAACTGTTTATTTTAGAGGACAAATATTGTATTTAAAATTAAGGAAAACTTTAAATATATGTTATGAAATGGAGAAAGTTCGACAATTATTTTAAAACATTTCTAGGTTTATACATTATTTTATAGATACAAATATTTAAGTACATGCTCTGTTTATAATAATAGGTATTAAACGACATTTACCGGACTGAATGTCAAAGAAATTTCCATAGAAAATATTCTTCCTCCGACAGGAACCGAACCTTCATCCTGTACAGAAACATCATATAGCCTAACTTGCCTTTAATCAATTTGGCCACAGTGGAGCGTCCGGTTTGCTAGGTCAATTTTACTGTCTTTAAACTAAAATCTTCCATGATTCTCTCACGTACATTCATATTTGCTCATGGCGTAACGGACTGTAAAAAAATGACGTCGCACATTATGAAATGGACAAAGTCCAACAATTAGTTTAAAAGATTTTTATATTGCAAAATTTTTACTCACCTGCCTGACTCTTGGACGGATGCTAGTCCTAAGTTATATATATATATACTAGCAGCAGAGCCCGGCGTTGCCCGGGGATGTAACAGTAAGAGATAGATCAAGTATCGACCATCGTAAAGACTGAAAATTAAAATTGACAAAGATTATTGTTTAAGGTTGACGGAAACGCATGTCTTAATTAATTTTTTTTTTTTTACGAATTGGTCAAACCCAAATTAAAACAAAAACATTGTTTACAATCGTTATGAGTCTCTCGTTTGGTGAATAGAATTTTATTATAAACAACTGTCTTGTAAATGGAATTTTTAAAGCATTCTGAATGTAAATAAAGAAAAAAGCGTGCAAGACAATAAGAAATACTACCTGCCGAAAAAAAAAGTGGATGATTGTTTTATCGGCTTAAAAATGTAAGAAATCCGATCCCATATATAAAGGAACACACACACACACACACACAGACACACACACACACACATAAACAACCTGGGTTTTTTAACCTAAGTCACTCCACAGAATCGCTAAAACATAGAGCATAGTCTGATGAAAAAACGCCAAAGCTTATGAAAACAAAATTTTATCGTCAAAATGCTTATTTTTTTATGAAGAGGATAGACTAAATTTTTTTTTTAATTATTTTTTTAAAATTTTTCCATCTTTTAGAATATTCTAAATTTTGATTTAAAAACCTTGTTTCTCTTTGTCGCAACAAAGGGTAGTAAATAACATAGATAATTTTAGCGCATTTTTTTTGTATTTACACGCATTAATTTGGAAAACCTTGCAAAAATAAAAATAATTGTCAAATGTTAATGAAACTTTCAGAAACTATTCACAGATGATCGAAATTATTATAAATATATATTTTTTTTATTAAAGTCATTGCAGAAATATTTTTTTATATTTATTAACACCCCATAACTAATTTTATGAAGAACTCTAGAAATTCGAGACCATCGGTTTTAGTGATTACAATAGTTAAAAGCACAAGGCTTTGAAGAATGCAAATCATGTTTTTTTTTTTTTGTTTTTTTTGGCCAACGTACCTGAAAATCAGCTGTGAATTGTAACATACAAAACTCAATAAAACAAATATATTTTTTAGTTTAAAATGCTTTTATTTGTGTTAATTTATTTTTATGAATATGGACAATATTTTCTGAAAGCAAAAAATTTTTTCAATGAAAATTGAATATTTAATACAATTATTTCTTATTTCTTTAATTTTAAAAAGATTTTAAAAAAATGTTTAACTTGAATTTAAAAAAAATATTTTAACATTAGTTAAAAGCAACATCAACCTTTCAAAATGTCCGTGTGAGATTTTCATTGTCTAGCGCTTTGAAAATTGTATAATTTGGACCAATCAGATTAGCCATGGTAATTAAGAAATGTAATTTTTGTGTTTATAGTCGGACAGTAATTATCAAGTACGGAAGACCAACCAGAATACAATTTAGTTGCATTATTTGAGTTCAGCATTGTTCTCCGCTATTAATCCCTTTACTTTTGCGAAACACGTATGGAGAAGTTAATTTGAGTTTTCAATTTCAACTGAGAAGGGTACCTACAAGTAACAGTATCATCTTATGAAATTTAACTACTGCTAAACTTTAATTTATATGATCTTATTTTTATATTAATCTCAGTTATGACATTTTTCCATAAATGAAATATCAAAATTAATAATAAAATGAATGGAAATACAAATAACACTGTAAAATGTAATAAATGTACATAAAATTATAGTTTTTTATGTACCCTTCTGATAAAATTTCATAAGAAAGGTACCTAAATTAATTAGATACCTTTTTCTTATGAAATTTAATCTCACTATTAACAGTCTTATTTTTTAATTTCTTTATATTTTCCATAAAGCATCGTAAACGTAAAAATGCAAGCTAAGTACAAAAAATGAAAGAAAATAAAAAATTAGAGCGCTGAAAGTTTTCCTTAAAAGTAACAAGGTAAATAATTTGTTCACTTAAATAATTTCACTTCCTTCCATCCGTAGAAAGAATTCTCCTCCCGGAAGTTATCTAAACGTCATGAATGTGCCTTTCGTCAATCGTCAAGCAACGCGAAAGATTATGACCTGCTTTGTTTTATTTTCAAATTACATTTTTTCGGCGCAGAAACTAAGTTAAGCTTGGTTCAAAATATTTTAAATAAACAGTATAATATCTGTTTTTATTAAAATCAGTTTTGAAAAAATGATAATTGACTTTTAAAAGAATATCAAAGTAAGATTTTAATCTTTTTTATCAAATCGAAAAAAATGATTGAAAATGATTATCTGCCCTTTTTCTTGACGAAAAAAAAACAATATTTTTAACGAAAGTTTCAGACGTGCTAGGAACGATTAAAAAATGTAAACAAATACCCCCAAAAAACTTTGATCTTTCTTCTTTAATAATAATATGAACATTAGACGATAAAATTTTGTTTTCGTCAAGTTCGGCGTCTTTTTCATCATGCTATGCTCTTTTGTTTCGTGGGTGAGTTGTCCCCCTTTCATTCTCACGATGTGTCTTAATCGTGTTTTCAAATTGATTTTATTAAAAAAAACAACTGTATTTTTCCCATTTTCGGCCCCGTTAAAACCACCACAAGGTAATTTTATGTAGTCCTGTGAAGTTTTGTTGAAATCGGCTAAAAAAATGTAGGAAATTCGATCCAACATATAAACGTTACAGACACACACACACACACACACAACCTGCGTTTTATAATAAGTAATATATATATATATATATATATATATATATATAAATGGGCTATAGATAGATTAAAGTATATATTACTTATAATGATTATGCCGAACAGGGCAGGTTAAAAATCTTCCAAGAATCGTCGGCGCTTCTATGCCCGGCTACATATAGATCACATTAAATACAAACAAACATAAATATACTCTCCGTCCCATTATATCAAAATTTTCAATTCCTGTATATCAATTAACAAAAAAAAAACACAATAAATTTATCACACCATATCTCCCTAGTACAACATAAACTCAACTCTTTACGCAATGCAAAATCTAAATATTGACAAACCTAAAAATGAATCCATAGCCTCACTCGATGCCCAAAACTATTTACTAATGTCTCTTTTGTTGAAACTATTAAAATCATTATAAGTAGCATATACCGTAATCCACCAAACACACATTTATAATTAGGCATAAAAATGAAATACCGAAGTCCCATTCTATGATCATCACACACACACACACACACACACACACACACACACATATATATATATATATATATATATATATATATATATATATATATATATATTAAATAAAACAGACCTCTTTAAGTTTCCATGTAATAAATTATTTCACCACAGCCTTTTAAAGGATTGCGGATCATCAGACTTTACTTCCAAAGTTTACACATTTTTGACTGGTCGCATTAAGCATATGTAAATTAACGAAGTGAGGAAGTAGGTGGGGGAGAGAAGACATGAGTGAGTTAGATGTAATTTAATATTTCTATTCTTTCATACATAAAATTACTTGAGGAGATCCAGACATTGGCACATTTAAACGGTTAAATGTGTCAATGTCTGGACCTCCTCAAATAATTTTAAATGTGTCAATGTCGGTGTACCCGAACTGATCAATTTTGATCCGTCCAAGTTATTCGATAGTGTCAACCATCGAATCTGGCTGCCCGTAGGACAGCCAGATTCGAACCTGAATTCTGCTAGTGGATCAGTCTCCTGTATCACTCCCCCAGTGCTATGGTACAGGTAAAGAGAAAGCGGCCGAGCGCTTGCCCTGTCACGGTCGGTTCGACATCGTTTCTGCTATCACCCTTACTTTACGCTTTGGCGTTGGAGCCCCTCCTTCGCCGGTAGAGGCACAGGGCGTCGTACGCGGAATTGCTCTCCCTGGGGGTGATCATGTCTTAATTTAGTTGTACTTGGTTTCAGCGTACGCCTATCACGTTTCCATTTTCGTTTCGTGACGTAGCGACTCTGAGGTGGTATAGAAGTCGCTTGAGCGGTATGAAAATGTGACGGGGGACAAAATTGACAGCGACAAGTCATCTGACTTGCGGTTAGATGTCTGGAAGCGGGTCGTGCTTCCGGGAACCTTTAATTGGATAGACGGTCCCGTCCGTATTCAAGGAGTGTGGCTCAGGCCCAGTCTCCAGCAGAAGAAAAAAATAGTCCCTACGTCCAGTCAAAGGTTGGAGCAGCGGTCTAAACTTGGGTTCGACGGCCGTTGACTGTAATGGGTAGAGGTGAGGCTTTTACCGCGTACGTCTTTTCTCTTACCGACTGGCTCTAATTCCCCTCTACAAGAACAGAAAGAAAACGTTCGATCATTGATGTCCACCCTCTTGTCGGGTGGTCGCGAGCATCTGCTCCGCAGAGAGACTATTGCCTAACGCCCGTGTCATGGGTGTGTGTACTGGTAATGCCGCACTTGAGCCATAGGATCAGTAATTTTAAGTTTAAGATAAGAGACATGAAAACAAGTCTCCCATCATGAAGTATAGCTGTGCAAATGAGAAATCTGAGTTTGTTTGATTAGAAAATTTTTGCAGCTCTATATAGCACATTATTTATATGATATTAACTTTTGTATGTAGAAACTCGACAGTGTTATGGTACAATAAACATAATATATTTTAATCCAGCAATTACACAAGTGTGTCGTGTGTGTATCTCAGCAGAGCTTGCGCAATCAGGTATTCATTTTCATATTTGCGATAAACTTGTGACGTGATTAATGCGCACACTTCAGAGAACTCAAAGACGTGCAAGCGTGCATTTGAGTTATTTCAGTGGCTGTGGTCAGTGAATTTATTTCTATTCTTTACTGATTGCAGCCTATTGAGTCTGGATAATCGTTTAACCTCTGCCCATTTATCGCTCGACCGACTCTAGTGTTGCTCTGTTGAAAAATGTCTTGATTTAGTTGCACCGATTTTCAACTGGGATCCTTTATAAAATTACTTACATCTGCGTTACTATGAAGCGAACCAATCATTAGCAGTCGTACGTTCAATATTCTGTTTAAAGCCTCCATTTGTTACGGCATGTCGATTTTGCTCAATTGAACCATAATTACAAGCCACAGAGTACACACGCTTGCAACCACATTTATAAATATTTCGCAAACGTTTTGATAGCTATGACAGTAAAGGTCGATAGCTATTCTTTAAATGTTAGCGTTTTCGGAAAGTACATATTTCAAGGGTGTTTCTTTTTTTTTTACATTAGCTATGCGGAGTTTTCTTGCAGAGAGCGTATCATACGGTGTTATCAGTAGATTAGTATTGTCATCAGGCTCAAAATTTGAGTTACAATTACTCGTGATTTCAACATCTGCGAAGGTTTCTGAACAATTGTAATTAACACATTTAACACACAGGTGTTGGAAAAACCTCGTCATGTTTTCCATACACATCCCAATATTCTGAATAGAGTCTGAACTATTCTACTATTTATATACCTCATAGTTTTCAGGGGTAGGAGAAGAAATAAAATGCATCGTAACCTAAGCGAAGTGAACTCAAAAGCCTAGGCCGTCATTAAAAATGCTATGTCAGTAAACGTTATGCTAACTGCAAATCTATTAACTTTAACTAGGGATTTGTTAGATACAAACATTCATACTACCCTCAAAAAAGTTTTATGGAAATCCTAAAAAGGCTTTTGAATTTCACTCGTCTATTTATTATTTGTGGGGGGGGTGTTAATCATTTCAGCTTCTGCAACAGTTTATGTCAAAAGATTTAAATGCAGATATTTAAAGTAGCAAAAATATACAATTCGTCATTCTAGAAAATATTTTCTCTAATTGGAAATATTTTCTCCGAGATTAAAACAATATTTGAAGCTACTGAATTATTCTATAAAAATTATTCGAATCCTAAAAATCACCTAGAGAGTTATATATAAAAATCACAGAACTGTAACTTTTTTTTCACAAAAAAACAAATTTGTTACATGTGTGCTCAAATTTAATACAGGCCATGCTAATATTGCGTAAACAGCAAAATAAAAAAAAATATAACCATTAATTTAAAATATGAAATGTAAAAATTAAACCATAGGATTTTGAGAAGAAGGTAATAATACAGAAAACTCTATTGACTTACTAGCAAATATTTTCAGATCGAATTGAACGAAACATAATATATCGTCGAAAAGGCAAATATATAACATTAAAATATAAGAATTTTTGTAAAAGCTAAGCAAAAAATGTCTTATTAGCAATGATTTTCGTTTCGAAATGAAAGTAAAGGAATGTAATTTAAATATGGTGGATATCCAACTTACAAAATGTGTTGTACTAAAAGTTAACTGAAAATTAAAAAATATATTTCCTTACAACGAAATATGTTAAATAAACGTGAAATAATCGAAAAATATTATAAAAAATGTTACAGTTTTGCTAAAATCTAAGCGAAAAAGAAAAGAATATTGTGCTAACAAAATTT
Organism: Acanthosepion pharaonis; assembly: GCA_903632075.3. Classification (NCBI taxonomy): domain Eukaryota; kingdom Metazoa; phylum Mollusca; class Cephalopoda; order Sepiida; family Sepiidae; genus Acanthosepion; species Acanthosepion pharaonis. The sequence continues at coordinate 791,423 of CAHIKZ030005300.1, forward strand.
TTAGATGGAAGTGACAAAAAGAGGAAAATATTTAAAACATGGTGGAAAACTAACTTAAAAATCTAAGGGTTTTGTAAAAGGTGAACAACCAGAAAATACTTCCTAAATATTTTTCAAAGTGAAGTGGCTATAAATGGTAATAGTATGTCATAATTTTAAATTTCGCAAAGGGACATATGTTAATTTTAATGAGATAAACACTAAAGAAAATTATTGTCTTCGGTAACAAAATCAGACAATTCTCAGTTTCAAGAGAAGCGGAAATTATTAATGATAATTACCTATAATATAAAATATGTTGAGACAAGATACCGGATAAATAAAGGGCCACAATCGAAATTTGACAAGTGTATGAAATGGGTACGTGGAAAAAGGGGCTAGAACGTTTGCATTCTGATCATGAGACCCGGGTTCGAATCTCACCATGGTCGATTTGTCGATTATCGGGCTGCTGCACTTTTGGAAAGTGACTGAAATCCATACCACCGGTTGACCCAAGATTTGTTAGTGAAGTTGGGTAGACGGAACCATTGGGGGGGGGCGTCGATAGACATGCTAGCACGAAATGACAAGTTATCGTGTCCGAGGGCTTGAGCCTTGTACAAATTGTTGATCACCCTAGAGAAAACACTCTTTCCCAGAAACTGTAACTAACAACTATACAGCATAGTTGCAATATAACCAGAGGTGGGCATTCAATAAACAGAAATGCGTGTGCAATAGGGATTGGCTAGGCACCATAGTAGATGGGTATCCATGAATACGAGTGGCCCCTCTCTCTCTCTCTCTCTCTCTCTCTCTCTCTCTATATATATATATATATATATATATATATATATATATAAATATATAGAAAATAGGAAGGAACTGGTTAGGTAAATAATCCAAAGTCCCTTAGTATTTTAGTTATTATTTTTAAAAATAGTGCTCGATACAAAAAGTAGAGCATAAATATAATTATTTATTTAAAAATATGATTCTTGAAGATGGAACGGAGCCCATTTTACTTTCAACTCAATTTAATTTAAATGATTATATTGAAGTTTTCGGCTCTTGTTTTGAAACATGATACCTCTTATGTAGCGATTTGGAATCATATTTTTAAAAAATAATTTATATATATATATATATATATATATATATATATATATATATATATACTTATTTCAAAATATCGTTCCATCCCTACACGGTAATTACCATATTGTAAAAAGAAAAACTAAAAAACTTTCAATTATAAAACTGAGTTAAAGTCCCAAAGTTTGTTTCATTTTCAAGCGGAATGTGGAACCCTACATTCACTCGAATATGGAACCGTGTTTTCAAATAAGTAAATTCATATTATTCACGCTCTGTAGATATGATATAGTTATAGAAAACAAATTTCTTTTAACCCTTGCAACACAAGCAAGGCGCAAATGCCACTAGTACGCAAGGGATCAAATGGTTTGATGAAAGCAGCAAAATGAACAGTATTCAAGAAGAACAAAATCTGCCAACTGACTTTCCTTTCAAATTTTCAGATATTGTGGTTATCAGGGAAACAAACAAACGGAAGTGAATTCGACATTTGAGAAATGCGAGAAAAGTAACTATTGGTGTAATAGTGGAGGCTGCATTCACCTATTTCTTCGATAATAGGGGAGGGACTTAATGCCAAAATAATAACACGTTTAAATTCATCGAATAGTTGCATCATGGAAAGAAAGGTCGTCAAAACAATTGCCATGAAATTATTTTACAAATGACAGAGGGAAGCTAGGTATTATCGTTAAGACAGTGACTGAAGTCAAGATGCCAGATCACGATCGATTTCATTACTGATTCTTCTTTGCATTTTGTCAATAAACTCGAGATGAATATTAGGATCACCGGAGGCAGCTAATTATATATGTCGAAACGAAAAACATCTCAGCACAATTAAATGTATAGTATGTAAATCTTGGTAGTTAATGCGCAAAAAATTCATACAAGTCACCATGCCCTACTTCTTGTAAAGAATAGGAAGTTGTGCGAAAATTTTATGATGGATTAATTCATCAAAATCGTAGCAAATGAACAAAACTTGGAATACTTTTTCGAATACGTTGGTGGCTTGGACAGCAAACGTTCAACGCTCTTCTAAGAATGCATACTTACATGTGTATATTAATGTAAAACACAAAGGAAATATCACTCCAAATGATAAAAAAATCAGGAACAATGACATGTGAGGAATATGAGTGATAGGATACAGTTTAATACACTACCACGTCAGAAATAAACTGTTTTCTTCGATTAACAATATCGTAGGGGCCGGCTACAAGGCTGAATATAATGTGTAACGAGAGAACTAATCAGATTTATTCTCTCATTTACCTTACTCCCGTTATATGCTTTGATATATCCATGATATAAAAACATCGATATTTCATGTATATGAGGAATAGTTGAATAGAAAAATAAGGATAACAACATGCTTAGTTCTCAGAGAGGTTTATAATGCTAATAGGAAACAAAATTAGATATATACATATGCACACTTGCCCCACGCAGTGAAATTATAACATATACAACAAGAAACTTTGTGTAAGTACTTGCTATAATTTCCGAGTGGAGACGGGAGTTACAGTGGTTTCTTTACGAAAATGCTCAGGTCATGTGGATTTTGTTATAAGGCCTACCGCTTTGGTCTAGGGACGTCGTTCATCTCAAAGGCTCTACATCTTCTTCGTCACTCTATCTCCTGACGTCAATCACCGGCCGTCAGGTCAACCTCGTAAAAGGAAAGATGAGAATATCGACGCAATATTCCTGCGAAATTGGCACTATTGATATTTTTTCCTGAGCACTGATAATTCTGGCCAAATATTTGCAAATATATTTGAGAGAGAGATTGATATGACACTGTTGATGACGTACAATTTTCAATGAATAATCATACATTGTATTGTTTGTAATTGATTCGCAATGAAGTTACTTATTTATATATACATAATAATTTCAAAAGTTAGATTTGTATTTCCACATTACAATGAAAATTTTATGTTCCATCTATCTATTCTTTGTTGGCCAAGGTATCATTTTCCTGACCTAACATGTTCTGTTCGTATGTATATATATATATATATATATATATATATATATATATATATATATATATAATCACACACACACACACACACACACACACACACAACACACATATATATATATATATATATATATCAGGTCATCCCATAAGTTCTGTCCGAATTTTAACATTTTGTAACAATGAACGAAATTTAAAGAGTATTTTATAATGTCTAATGGAGCTGAACATTATGTTTATGTTTAGATGCATTTAAACTGATCAAATTTTATTTCAGAGAACAAAAAAAATAAATTTTATTTGATTAAAACCCTGCTAACATGGAAGTTCGCAAGAATCATGTGAGGCACATAATGCTTTATGAGTTCAAGAAAAGAAAGCTCACCAGCCGAAGCGGCGAGAAACATTTACTCAGTTTATGGACAGGAATGTGTGAATGAAAGAACCTGCAGAAGATGGTTTGCAAAATTCAGAGGTGGAGATTTCACACTTGAAAATGAAGATCGAACCGGACGTCCAGTTGACTTTGATGAAAAGCTTCTTGAAGCAGCCCTTGAAGAAAATCCTGCTTTATCAGTTGAGGAATTGGCAGTGGTTTTCAGTTCAAACCATACAACTGTTCATCTTCATTTTCAACAACTTCGAAATTGGGTGCCTCATGAATTGTCTGAAAACAACCACAAATCCAGAGTTGACATCTGCTCTTCTCTCCATTCTGACCAACTTGTTTCACCTTTTTTGGATAGACTTGTGACTGGTGACGAAAAATAGATCTTTTATCGAAATGTTAAGCGTCGTAGATAGTGACTTGGTAAAGGGGAAGGACCCCAGCCACAGCCGAGAAGGGAACTTCATGGGCAAAATGTTATTCTTTCAATCTGGTGGGATCGCCAAGGAATAATCCACTTTGAAATTCTTACCACCTAATGCAATAATTGATGCTCAAATATACTCTCAGCAATTAGAGCATTTGAACCAAGCTTTGAGGAAAATAAATCTGCTCTAGTGAATCGAAAAGAGGTGATGTTTCATCAGGACAATGCGCGATCCCACACAGCAAGAATCACGTCAAAAAAGATCAAAGAACTTGGTTGAGAGAAAATTCCTAATCCTTCGTATTCTCCCGATCTTGCACCTTCAGTCTACCATTTGTTTCGTAGCTTACAGAATCATTTGGAAGAAACAGCTTTTGTAACACAGGAAGAGGTTAAAACTGACATTTGTGAGTTCTTCGAATCAAAGCCCAAAGAATTTTACAGTAATGTAATTAGTAAGCTTGTTAATAGATGGAAGGAAGTCATAGATAATCAGAGAAAATACATTGTTGATTGAATCTGTAATTAAATGTAACATTTAGACACTTGTTTTCTGATTCAGAATTTGGACAGAACATATGGGATGACCTGATATATATATATATATATATATATATATATATATATATATATATATATATATATATCAATCACACACACACACACACACACACACATATATATATATATATATATATATATATATATATATATATATATATATATATATGTGTGTGTGTGTAATTCTAAATTTTCAGGTTCTGGTTGTAGAAAGGTATATAATATTTAGGAATCAATTTCTCTTATTTTCTTTCGAGTCTGGGCATGAACACAAATCTCTTTATAGAATGATAAAAAATTAAGCCAGTTTCATAATATAATAGAATACTTTTATTTATTAATATACTTCCAAACTGAACTACTTTTCTAATCATATATCTATTTATATGTTTGGTACTTTTTTAATCTAGTGTCTTCAGCTGTGTTATGGCTTCTTAGCCACATTCTAACTGAATCACTACATTTCCAAATATTCAATGAAATACCTCTGAACTTTATGACTAGTAGATTTTCCACATATTTTTCTTCAAGAAAATTTCTTTTGTCAGAACAAATTAAGTTCATAACAGAAAACCATCTTTCAGCTTTTGCAGAACTTACAACAATGGCATTAATCATATTTTAAGCTTTTATATAACGGCTATTAACATATAATAACATTATTTTCGAATAATCCACAAACCAGTTCTCCAAGCTTTTATAACTTTACTAGCTTAAAATCCGCCCGATTAAGTTACCGCGTTTAAGTTAGCTTCTGCAGTGGGAGTGGGTGCTTGATTAGTCTTTCATCAAAATAGGTAGGCAGCAGTAAATGCGACAGGCAACAATAAACTACAGAAGAACTTAAAACTGATCACTGGATTTAAGTATTTCATTAATATTTAAGCTTATTTTTAAAAGTTCAATGATAATTTTTCTCCCAATATAAAGACAATTCGATTTACGTAGGCCCTTACTTTCGTAAATAAAATATATATATATATATATATATATATATATATATATATATATATATATATATATATATATATATATATTATTTCATGGGCGACTTTCGCTCGATTTCGCAATTAATTTCCATAATTCGCAAATTTATTTCCAAGTTACAAAAATTATCTTACAAAAAATTTTGTCGCAAAATACTTTCGTACAAAAATCGCCGTAATGAAAACTTGGAAATCCAAAATTTCAGTATAGCAGGCCAGGTTGTGAATCTGGACGGTAATTTTATTAATTTGTTCGAGGAGTGAGTCTGACTTCAAAATGGTATATGCTGGCTTACGGCCTCTACGTGTAAGGTTGAAAAAATTATAATTATTTATTGAAACATTGTAATTTGAGAACGGCATTTTTTTTTATTTGAACAGGAACTATTGAAAGTTAGAGAAAATATTCCTTTAATTGTTAATATTATTAGAAGCCAAGATGGCGGATTCTGAAAACAATCGCACTAATTTTAATATGGGAATTCAAAATTTCATGACTGCAGGTCCTGATCTGACCCGCAATGCTTTTAATTTGCTCACAAAGTCGGCCTGATTCCAAAATGGTGTGATATGTGGTAATACAACCTCTAGGAGTAAATATGAAAAGTGTGACACAGTGAAACACTGTTATCCCCATTACTTATATAGAAGAATTGGTTCATGCGAAACGGAAGGATATAGGTGTATGTGTGTTATTGCATATGCAAGTAAAATGTTTAAAAGTTTTACATGCATTATTCAAATTTCTTAAAATTTAGTAATTGTTCCAATTTTTTTTTCATTATTTGTTATTCCCAACATGCATTGGAATTTGAAAGATTATAATCAATAATGTCTTGCATACAAAAGCCACGTCAAAAATCAACCAAGGCTGATAATAAAAAATATCAATTTTGCGAATAATGACATAAAGTAAAATTATAAATGTTATAAAAAATGTATGTATAAAATGTAGGCATTATGTGCAAGATAAATTACGCAACATGGCTGATTAATGGGAAAATGTCAAATGAGAAATCTGTATATGATAATAGAAATAGTATATTTAACGTCAACTTGATAACAATCGACTTCTGATAAACAAAGGCAGGCATTTGAGATTTGATTTTTCCTACTGTGCAGATGACAGATTGAATTTTAAAAAAATATAAATAGACAATTTCACATAACGTGACTTGAATACTTGGAAGCATCCCAAGGAGATTTGAGAAATAGAAGAAACAGGGCTCAAGTGAAGAAATATAGAAAACAGTAGGAAGAATACCAATAAAATAGAATACAGGGTGTGGCAGAAATACTTCCAACATATACCTCCCAGAAATGTCTTCCACACAATGGTAAGCTATTAATTTGAGGAAGAAACAATTGTCATTAATGTGTTTGTCACGTTTTTCTCACTGTTCTCTCGTAATTCCATAGAAAGAGATCGGAAGAAATGCATTACTTTTGGTTTGCTAGTTTTAACTTCCACAGCTAGAACCCACCATACCACTAACATTATAGACAACACCACCATTCCCTCCGTATTCCATTGATGAGAAAGAAGTTCGACTCGAACGGCTTCTTCTTGCGTACCACCGCTATACGGAACCGACTCCCGTGAGGGTGTTTCAACGTTCAGAAAAATCTTACCTTGCTCAACTCTGGGGTTAGCCGTTATCTTTCTTTCCTGTCCTGCATGCATAAACTGGTTTTCCAACTTGTGGTCTCCGCAATTTGTACAGGTTTAAGCCCTCTGTAAAAAATAAATAAATAAATAAAAATAAAGTGACATGTTATCCAAATATTGCATTAAAAAAAAATGAAATTTGTAGATATGCCTTCCCCAACATAGCAGACAGGCAAGAGTGGCTACAAATAAGAAAATGCAGTTTTATTTTTAAATTCAAGTTATTAATATACAGTAGCGAGCATAAAGATCAGAACGATGTTAAGAAGAAGTCTAAATATGAAATATTTTTTTTTTATTTTAAAGCTTCACAGACCATTTTATCAAGGACAATATGGATATAAATGTAAATCATATAAATCCCAAATATAAAGCTCAATAAACTTATTTTGATAAACTTATACGAATAGTTATATAACATTCGAAAAAAAAACAGATGATCAAAAACATCAGAACGATTAACAAAGTCATAATATTACAATGGATACATCATATCCAAATGAAAATAGCGTTCATAATTCATTTGTACTCGATGTGTAAACTTTTACTTTCAATAACAGCTGACATCTTTTGCTACATGAGTGAATTAATGTCTTGCATTCATTAACGGATAATTTCTCCCATTCCCCTTTCAAATTAGTCGATAGTTCTTCGACATTTGTTGGATTCTTTTCCTTAGCTCTTTCATTTAGTAACTTCCAAACATTCTCAATAGTATTCATGTCTGGGCTTTGAGCAGGCCACTACATAAATGTAACATCCTCCTCAGAAAGAAATGTCTTAACAGACTTCGCTGTGTGACACGGCGCGTTATCTTGCATAAATACAGCTGTTTGATTAATTGCAGTTCTCAAATTAGGTACATGTTTCTTCGATGTCTCTTTGTATACAGTTGCGTTAATTTTACCGTGTAGCCTAACAAGAGGTCCCGTACCATCACACTTCCTCCACCAAATTTAACGCTGCTTTTAGTGCACTGAGGCAAATACCGTTACTTAGGACTGCATCGAACGAACCTTCTCCCGTTACAACCGATCAGGTTAAACTTTGAATCATCGGTGAGATAAACACAATCCCACTGTTTTTCTGTCCATATGACGTGTTCTGGGCCAAATTTCAATCGATTGATTTGATTCTTTTTAGAAGTTTAAGGTTTCGTAGAGGCAATTTGACAGTTCAGATTTATTTCATTAAGTCTTCGGGAAATAGTATGCCTTGATATTTAAATGCCAACATTAGGATTAGTTAATTTAGAGATAGCGGTTGCGGTCGCAAATCGAACTTTTTTTTATTCATTACAAATCCATTCGTCTTCCCTTGCAGGAGTTTTCCTTGGTCTGCCAGGTGGTTTCTTGGCTTCATAAGACCGAGTTTCCTGTAGGTTTCATACAATACTATGAAAAACACTTTTAAATTTCCCCACATTGTTTGAGATATCCCCAATCGAGAGTTTATCTTCATTACGTAACTTGACTATTGGTTTTCTATCGTCACAGTTTTTTTTTCTATCGTAACAGATTTTTTCGCCATGTTTACAATGCAAGAGCCAGTAAGATGCCGGTGTAATTTAATAAAATACCCGATTTTAAAATCTTACCCTAAAAATTTTCAATATTGCAAAATAATTATTAACTTTCATGGATTTATTTAATCATTCTAATGATTTTGATCATCTATCTTTTCAAATTTGTTTATAATTATTCTTATATCTTTATAAAAATAAGTTTATTGGGCTTTATATTTTGGAATTATATAATTTACCTTCATATCCCTATTTTTCCTTGATAAAATGTTCTTCGAAGTTTAAAAATAAAAAGTTATTTCATATTTAGAGTTTTTCTTAATATCGCTTTCTAATGTATATCTCTCACTATTAGATAGAAAAATAATCAAGGTAAAACGTTATTTTGAATTTTAATAAATGTATTGTTCAGCATTGTATTTAGTTTGAAAGCGAATTGTTACCGGTAACAATAATTTCTTCCTTCACCAACAGCGATGCGCTTGAGAATCTAATATAAAAAATATATGCACATTTTAATTTTTAAACACAATTTCCTGATTACCATATAAGGAACGTGATTGAAAAATTAAAAAAATGTGAATAGAGATAATCTTCTGTCATTATTAACTCTAGAAATTCACCGTAAGATGATATTTTGAAGTGGAATCTGAAGGCGAAAACGAAATTAATAAGAAACAGAAGAAATTCATACAAAACAAATAAAGCTTACTGAAAATGTATGTAATATCAGTCACCCTAAATGACAGTGAATGCTGGACAATTACATCGCAGATGAAGTAAATTCCTCTGGCAACTGAAATGTGAATTTACAGAATGCTGAGAAAAAATAGACTGAATATTCGATCAATAATGTTAATTAAGAAAAAGAAAAGAAAAGAAAATAGCACGTAACTTCAGAAAGTGATAGGTGAAAATTCTAGGGCATATAAGTAGGAAAGATGTCTTACAAAATTTGACTCAGACAGGTGAGATTGAAAGTAAAACGAACAGAGGAAAACAGTGCATAACTAAGCTACCTAGTATGTGTGAAAGGCTGACAGGATATAGATTAGGAGTGATCGCTAAAAGACGAACTTTATTAACTGCTACAATACACAAAGAATTATGGAGACCAATGGCCACTCAAATACTGAAGGGGCAGAGCACAGTGAAAAAGAAGTGAACATAATTACACAGTTCACCCTTGAATAGAGAATAGATTATTATTCAAGTGTTTTTCATTTTAGTATTATATTATTTATTATTCAAGTGTTTTTCATTTTAATATATATATAAATATTTATATATTTGTGTGTGTGAGTGTGTATGTGTGTGTGTTGTGATCAATATCCAGGAACCAGAAGATGTCGATTGATATTACATTTGAACATTTAAATATTATAGATATCAGGGAAGCAAGAAAGTGGGAGGAAGTTCTACTGTCGGGAAGTGCGAAGAAGAAGCTGTTGGAGTAGAAGAGGCGGTTATATTTAACTGTTTCGACAGTGAAAGTATGGAACCGAGATTCCAATCTCATAGCATGCTTAAATTCATGCAGTTAGGGCACCAGTGAAAATAGCTCATCAGTTTTTATGAAAATATTTGTAGAAAACACAGAGCGAAGCCACATAAAGTCTCTGTGAAAGTTACTTGAATCGAGATGCCAGGTTAAGACATAACACATTGCATATCCGTCGTTGGATTTTGTCGAGAAACCCTAGGTGAAAAGCGAGAGCACTAGATCATTGTGTGAGCATGTGTGAGAATATATATATATATATATATATATATATATGTATATATATATATATGTGTATCTGTGTTTGTATGTGTGTCTGTGTGTGTGTTTGTGTCTCTGTGTATTAGTAAGAAAAATATATTTTTCATCTATGCAGTATTTATGGCTTAAATTCTTCAATATCAGGGACAGAGTGTATGTAAAGTAAAAATGTACCCTTGCTTTATGCTTAAACGTAATCGTCAGGCCAGACGATTGAGGATGTACATATATATATATATATATATATATATATATATATATATATATATATATATATATATATATATATATACGAATAAAGTGAGTGAGATAAAGAGGGAAAGTCAAGGAGATGAGAGATCAAATCAAACCGGAGACCTGCACTATGTTTGAAACATTATCATTATCAAAATTTTCAACATTCTGGAACTGCTACATGTTAAGAAAACTTTCTAGGATTGAAATCACACAGGGCACAGTTTTAGTAAATTTACCGAAGTATCTAAAATGAATAAGTAGACTTAGTTTCACTTGAAAGTTAGTGCATGACAACCCAACTGAGCCAAAATTAACTTCGCTGACAATAAAGATAATAGCTGCTTATAAATCACACTGATCTAATAGCAATCTTGTTTTTATAAGATTTGCATCCAAAACAATAATTTATTTCATGTCACACTGATACACCTTGTCTATAATTTCTTCAAGTATGACAAATATATTATTTCAGTTTGGTTGTTAACATGATTCCCTCGGTATATTGATGATTTCCGCTTTTAATTGACGTCGTCCGCTGATCTACATAGCAAGGCTTTATCAATTAACAATATCAGACAAATAACATTTGTCAAATTGTTCACTTGACATTTTTATTGTATGCAAATTGTGGAATCGGCAGAACGAATTAAATGTAGACAGTTTGCTAACAAAAAGAAGACCATTATTACATTATAAAATTTATAGTATCATCAATGGACGGTTACCTAAACTAGGTAAGAGTGTATAATTCATTATATATATTTGTGAATCTTTCTTGTCTGACATGTCTATTGTTATTTTCGTATCATTCAGTTGAAAGCCTATAAATTATATTTGTTTCATAGGGTGTATTTGAATTTTACTTATATAATAATTACCTGAGCTGTTAATATACCCAAGTACGCACAGGCACATAAGTAGGTAGACGCATATATTTTAGAACATGCAAATGCATAGATACTTAAATGTATACACATACCCGATACATATGCATAGAGATATCTACGATTTATGCAATGTTTATCATGTGCAGCTGATCTGCGAATACTGGATCAAATATCTCTTTCTTAATAGAAGAGGCAAATCTAAATGTTTCGAACTTTCCAGAATATATATATATATATATATATATATATATATATATATATATATATATATATATATATATATATATATTTGACAAGTATTTCTTTTATGTGCCATATTTCTCCACGGTGTGAAAGATAGCTGTTCCCCCAGTAAATGTTATCATTTGTAGCTCTTATTCTGTTTTAGTATTTCAATATATATCTATATATCTATAGCTATATCTATATATATATATATATATATATATATATATATATATATATATATATATATATATATATATTATAAGATGTATTAGGTCTTCCTTAATTATGCAAGTTCTTTCGCCGGTTCTTCCCCTCCCAGAGAATTTGAACGGCGGATGAGTTCTTTTAAATCAAATGTGTTCTGCTGTTTTAAGTTATATTAAAATGAATCATTCATACAAAAAGTTAATTAGTAAAGTTAACGAAATAAAATGGCGAAATCACTTAAAAGAAATGAAAAAAATTCACAAATCGACCCCGCTATAATAACAACAGATAGAACCAATAAAAATAATTATGAATCAGAAAAAAACAAGTAAAAATAATCAATCTAAATAAATAAATTACAAACTCTCAACCCGCCAAAATAACAGAATAGACTATGGCAAGCAATCTAAACATTGGACAAATAAATAGCTTTAATTATATTTCCAGACCCAAACAACATATTAAATAAGCGACCTAAGCAACCCCCCCGATTTTTACTACGTTAATATAGCATCAAATAATGAATAGAATGAATAATACAAAATGAAAATGAAAAACATTAAAATAAAGTAACCCAAACAAATAAATAAACACACAAGCCCCTCCTTCAAAAATAACCGCCAGAATACATTATGCAAAATGAAACACTAATCCATATATATAAATCCAGCATTCGCGCCCTGACGATTGCGTCCAGCATGAAACATACTGTAATCTCTGTGTGTTGACTTCAATGTTGACTTTTATATTTATATTTACATACGCTTTATATCTGATATTGAGCACTTTATTCCATAAGTATAGAAAACCTTAAAACTATCTCTCTCTCTCTCTATATATATATATATATATATATATATATATATATATATGAAAAAAAAATAAGAAAAAAACAAAATTCTGAATATGCATTATTAATGTTAAAATAAAGTCGACGTCGGACGTTTCGGTCTATTTAAGACCATCTTCATGGACATTTTCATTTAAACATAATTAACATTTAACTTATAACAATTGGACCAGGACAAAGGGATGGACATATTGCCCAACTAAAGAATGGAATTTTATCGAACTGTTTTTAGAAGTCGTTCCATCGTTTTTAAAATCAAGATGATTTCAAAACGGGAAAAATATCAAAAAGCTTGTTGAAGATATAAGAAACAATTGATCTCTTGCGTATTCCAACATCAACGGAAATTACTTTAATTGTTTATAAAAATTTTTCATTCGAGTTTTTCTTATTTTTCTTTTGGAAATCATCTTCGAATACGTTTAACAACATCGCCCACGTGACGACTACGTGATCATTTTAAACAGAACGCTGATCTGTAAAAACATTATCTGTCTGAATTAGTTGGGCTCTTATGTCCATCGTCTTTGTGTTAAATTGTTATGTTATAATTTTAATTATGTTTAAATGAAAATGTCCATGAAGATGGTCTTAAATAGACCGAAACGTCCAACGTCGACTTTATTTTAACATTAATAATGCATATTCAGAATTTGTTTTTTTTCTGTATTTTTTTCATACTGTCGGATTTATATCCATATATTTGCTTACATATATATATATATATATATATATATATATATATATATATATCCTGTGTGTGTCAAATTCTCCAAGTTCTATTTATTCTTTATATGTTTAAGTTATCTCTCCATTAGAACACAATTGATGTAGTTTCTATCATTTTATCATTCCTCACGCAAACACTCGCAGAATAGTTGACTGGAGTCATTCCTCTATACCTTTTACTTTCGTTATGATATCTGAATGTAAAATTTCCTTCGCCCTCTTCATGTGTGTGGAAAATGTACCTTGCAGCGATAAATCAATGTTTACACGATTTTCTTAAATAGGGGAAGGTACGTAAGGCGTTATTATTCAAATTAGGCTATTGCATCTCTTACAATTGATGAGGGGCATTGTTATGATGTATTCCAAGGCATAGTGTTTATTACCAAGCGAATTATCGTCAGAAGCACATGTGGCACCTTGCATTATTAGAAATATTCATAGAAATATGATTTAATTTTTTCTTACTCGGTTTACTAAACAGGTTGTTGATTTTTTTTAAAACGGAAAATAATTGAGTTGAAAATAATTCACTAAGATTGTACTTGGACGATCCTAAGGGAAGAAGAAGGAAGGGGAAAGAGAGAGGTCGAGAAATACAAAAAAAAGCGGTCATTAACAAAAACACGAGTCAGAAAGATATCTTAGCTAGCATGTTGACCGAATTTTTTTAAAGACAATTGGAAGAATAGAATTAGAAATAATAAAAAGAAAGAAAGGGAAAAGACATGATATCAAAACGGGCCGCTTGATGAAACCAGATATCGGTCAAAGCATCTAGCCTACTTTTTGCGTAGAAAGACACCTTATCAATTTGGATAAAGGGAAATTTTGGGAACAATGAAAACGAAATCTTAATCAGAGAAAAAGTGCTTTTGGGTTGAGGGGAGTGACCGGTGGAACGGTATACAGATTCTGACCTGTTAAAAATTAGAACCCCCACATTGACGAGTGAAAGATGTTTTCAATTCAGATAAATTAAGATTTTCTGACTGCCGGGTCTGACAAAAAACAAGAGAAAAAAAAAACGATTGTCTCAGATCACAGATGGCGACAATATTCTTTCCTGAAGTCACAACTAATTAGCGGCGGGCTGGTTGACAGAGCCCAGGTGAGAGAAAGCCAAGATTGTCATTTTTCGTACGTGCAGAAAAAAGGCAAAATTGGATTTTGTTTTTTAAAACAAGAACGATGTAACCACGCCCGAAAGGAGGAGAAAGGATGCTCGATCAATAACAATTGGTCGGAAACGGTCACGTGATCTGCAGAAAAGAGGAGAAAGAAATGCCCGATCAGGAACCATTGGTCGAAAAACGGTCACCTGACATACAAGAGACTAAAGAGATGGGTGCACACCTCCCACAAAAGGCACTGTGAGGAAGTAGGGGTGAAAACAATAGCGATAATGGGAAGTCAAAAAAATGCGACTTTTGGAATTATCGAGAAAACCCTGACGCCGACAGACCCACCCCAGTTTGTTGCGGCGTCAATAAAAGCAGGACCCCAGTCGACAGAAATCAGTTGGAGTTGGAGTGGAGTTGCAGCTGGACCGCGGGCAGGGATAGAGCCTGAACGCGGGCATCGGGCCCGATTCACTCGCCCCTTTGCGGGCAAAAAGAATCCTCAGACAAGAAATCCTCCCAGCCCAAGTCGAAGACAGAAGAGTTCAGCCCCGGACGGCAGCGAGAAGAGATCACCTCGGACGACAGAGAGTTGCGGCTGAGTTGCGGCAAGAGATCCTTCCAGCCCAAGTCGAAGACAAGAGAACTTCCAGCCTAAGTCGACGAAGAAGAAGAAATACAACTCAAGTCGAAGAGAAGAATCAACTGCGAATGATCGATAGAAATTAGCCCCAGTGTCGAACCAAACCACACTCCGACATACACAATTCTAAGGAGTAGGCAATTCGAAATCTTTAGGTTGTGTGATAGAAGCTTGGTGCCATAGTCCACAGAGCGGGTCGGGAAATAAGAACAATTTTTCTTTATGTAACAAACATTAGATATAAAAGGTTGTCACCCTTTTTTATCAGTAATTTTTTGTCTCGTGAGTTTATTTTCTCTTTTATTTGTGTTTTGCCACCCCCGTCGGACTCAACTTGTATCGGCCCCAATCCCTGCTGGTCCCGTCTGTCTAAGATCTAAACACAGCGTGGGTAGACAGACCGGAGATCGGTGCAGTTGCTTTAGTGACCAGGTATTGGAAGCGAGTCGGGAAAGGCGAGGCTGGTGATCATCTGACCAAGGGGTTGGAGCGGCACGCTTGGACCCAGGAGGAGCGACCAGGAGGAGCGACGTCACCGTTGGTGCCGTAACCAAAGGATCCGACCCTGGGCCAGGTGTGTAACCGTCACACACAGTTCTTATTTCAGTTGAATATTTTGAAATATAAAACAAAATCAAAGGTTGTAGCAACTCATGAAATTGTTAAACCAATGTCCTATTGTATATCCTATTGTATACATGCAAGTCAGGATAGATTTAGCGAAAGATAAAATTACATCTAAAGAAGTATTATGCCAAAAACCCTCAAAAACTAGCGTAATATAGGAAAACAAAAATAGAAGAAATATTTTTCCTTAAAAATAATTAAACTATATCGGGAAACTTCAGAACATTTGCAAGTTTAAAAATTCTCACATGCAAATATTAAATATTTTTTTTATAATTTCAATAATTCTTCTGGAAGCTTTCTGTTATTTATCCAATTAGATATTCTTATAATTTTAATCATATGTTTTGATAAATGTTATGATTTTTCTATCTTTTATTACCAATCCATGGCTGTAAATTATTTATTTATACAAATACCTGTGGCCAGTACCATATGGTAAATCGTGATTAAAACTATTTTAATAGAAACAATATCTGTTATTTTGCCGGGTTAAAGATTTTCAGTTTTGGGATACAATGTCATTGTGTTTTAAAATAAAACTTTTCCTACTACAAGAGCCACTCAAGGTTGACTCAATAAGTATCGTTGTCTTATGGAGGTGTGAAAAGAAATCACGTAGAGATTATGAAAATACTTGCTGGATGAGACTGAATCTGAAGATGTTAAAAATGCAGTGATCGAAAAGTCATCGTTCCAAGCGCACATAACACAAATTAGAGGCTATTCTGAATAAAAAAGAATGTCGGAATAAAAGATTCATTCTTAGTAGGGGGATAAGATGGGAATGATAATAGTATAACCTTGTAAATATGGCCAAGTGGCGATTAGCTGCAAATGTCTGAAGTGTTGATACTAAGGTATGCGTCACGTCAAAATATTTTCCATGAAACTAGAGGTAGATAAGCGAGACTTCAGACATTGCCTATGTGGAAAGAGACTGAATTTGAAAAGTAATTCATCGCCTATATGGTAAAGTAAAAAAGGTAGTTCCAGCCCAGATATGCTATCAATGTTTCATCTTTCTCTTGAAAGGTTAGATTCAGGCACTTTCTGGCGTTTTATAAGGAACATGCATTTTTTTTACATCGCATTCAGCGTCTGATCATATATACTATTTCCACTTATAAGTCCATAATAAGCCCGAGTCTTCAAAAGACGCTCAAATCATGTATTCCCGTAAAGCGTTCTACCGTTCAACTTGACTGCTGAATTTTCAAGCCAGTTTCCTTTAACCCCCATAAACTGTGAGCGTTAATTCTGAGGAGACATCAGCTGTAAGTATTTGGTCATCACGATTTTGGCAAGTGCATTCATAGAGTGTGGAATCATCTGCGTAGAAATTTACTAATGGTTAGAGAATCGTCTTAAGCCGATCGTTAATGTAAAGTAGAACGTGAATAGTGAGCCTTCTGTGAAATCTCATAACTCATTTAACTTGTGTGAAATCTCATAAATTATTTAAATATAATGTGGTGTTGCTGAATATTTCCTAAATATTTCAGTCCGAATTTTGCAATTACGTACAATAAATAATTCACTTTAAATTATTTTTCACATCCGCCGATATTTCATTCATTTTATGTACATTTTTATCTCAAATCCTTTCCGGAATATGTATCACTACAATGTTAAATATATATTTGTCTAAAAGAACATATAACACTTGATAATGTATTCAATTTTTAACATGAACCCAGTAAAGAAGCGAATCTTCCGATGTTGCGTATGTTGAAAGAGGCTGATTTTGAAAAAAAAACAGTTCATCGCCTATAAGGCCGAGTAAAAAATGCCGTTCCAGCCCAGATATGCCAGCAATGTTCCATTTGTGGTCTGATCTTTCTCTTGTAAAGACAGAGCTAGGCACTGCCTGGCGTCGAATAAGGAAGAGTTATTTTTCAGCGCTTTAAGCATTGGATTATATGTACTAATTATTAGTCCAGAGTAACCCTGAGTATCCAAAAGACGCTCAAATCCTGTATCCCCGTTAAGTGTGCTATCGTTTAACGTGATTCATGAATGTTACATTCCAGTTTGTTTTAACCCCAATGAACTGTGAACGTTAATTCTGAGGAGCCATCAGCTGTAAGTATTTGGTCATCAAGATTTTGAGAGATGCACTCATAAACTGTGGTATCATCTGCTTGGAGATTTACTAATGATTTGATAATAGTCTTAAACCTATCGTTAATTTTAAGTTGAACGTGAGTAATGAGCCTTGTGTGAAGTCTTGATCTCATGAATTATTTAAATATAATGAAGTGTTGTTTAATAGTTCCTAAAAATTTGAGTCTGCATTTTGTAATTATGTAGCAACAAATAATTCGGTTTAAAATATTTTTTTTACATACGTCGATATTTCATTCATTTTAGAGTACATACTTATTTCAAATCCTTTCAGGAACGTGTATCACTACAAGCCTAAATATATATTTGCCTAAAAAATCATATAACACTTGATAAAGTATTCAATTTTTTAAGATAAACCCGGATATTGAAAGAACATTGAATGTCTGAAGATGTAAAATAAATCAGAAATATTTTCGGACAAATTATGTAGCTTAAGACCACAAGTGTCTCTGTTATTCTGAGTCTAGGCGTTAATAAGGGACGTTGGAGACTTGTTTTTACTTTATCTGTATTTCCGACTGTATTTCTTAAACATGGATGACCTGAATGACCTACGGTCGATCTTGGGCCAGTTTTATGAATAAAATTGTTATTTACCATGCCTAGTTCAGTAAGGTCGCAAGAAAACTTGGAAATTCATTGCACAGACCCCGAGAGGTAAGTTCTTCTCAAAAGGAACATATAAATAAATTCTACACTAAACTACCAAATATTAAGCGTTATTTCTTTTCAAAGGCATTGATATTTTGCAACATCTTCAATAGACGTTATTTCTGGGTATGATTTCAAACAACATTCGGCAACAAGGACTCATCGGAAGATACAAAGTTTGAGGAGCGTGGAAGCACTTATTAATTGCTGATATTGACAGGTTCAAACTGACCCCCTCCCCCTTGGGTAGAACCAGTTAGGATCCCAACTGGGCTCAAAACTCAATGAAAGCATAAAAAATATGATGTTATACTAAAAATATCAGCATAAAATTTTCATAGTAAAAACAAAAAACAGTAATATATCTGAGTAATCACAAAATATATAATCATCAATATATTTTTGTAAATACATATATATATATATTTAAATATACATATATATATATATATATATGCACACATAGGCACACACACAAGAATGCACGCACACATACACACACATACACACA
The DNA here is from genome assembly GCA_903632075.3 of Acanthosepion pharaonis. NCBI lineage: Eukaryota > Metazoa > Mollusca > Cephalopoda > Sepiida > Sepiidae > Acanthosepion > Acanthosepion pharaonis. Next base: position 810,629 of record CAHIKZ030005300.1, read on the forward strand.
CACACATATATATATATATATATATATATATATATATATATATATATATATATATATATTGTTCTAAAAGTTTGAATAGGCAGCTCTACATAGAGTCTGCACAAATTAGCATACTGGCAAAAACGTCCTTCATGCCATAAAATGTGTATATATATATATATATATATATATATATATATATATATATATATATATATAGATAGATAGATAGATAGATAGATAGACAGACAGATAACGAGCAATATATTTTTAAAAAATTTAATAATGCACCCATTAAATTAAATTTCGGTATAAAATGACGCGTGACTAGTTGATATGCCGCTAAAGAAACAAAGCAACTGTCCATTGACGTCGTGAAAATGCTCAGACCAAATCTAGGTTTGGCATCGTGTGAGTCGGAATAGTCAGAGGTTAGGCGTGTACTGCGACAGCGACCTACATTATCTAAAAACGGACAAAGCTAGAAATTAATTAAAAGTGTGACTATCGTTTATATCAGGCACAACAATATCCCGGTTCAACTCTGGAAAAACTCAAGGTAGCTGTTGGTAATAACACTGAGGAATTACATATAAGAGCACAACTGATATAGTTTTTGGCATTCCAATATTATTGATGGAATATGGCGCCAAATGCCGTTACTTTGAAATATTGATATCAAGGATATTTGGCAGGTGACTGAATACAGAAAAAGAATATCCTGTGTATTTAATAAAAATAAACTACAGAGAGATAGACAGATTTCGCAACTATACAGACACGATAATTGATATTTTTTCGCAAGGTCTTTTACACTGATTTGCAATGTAGACAGAATCTGTCTACCTATAACATCAGTAATGCTGAAATGTTGGCAGTTAAATAACCTGTAAGAGGACGGCGTTTGTAAAGTGTCTCTTTTAAATTATCTATATGTGTCCGCCTTTGAGACTTGGAGAATTAACTATATTATTAACAAGAGAGATGGTTGGATATATATATATATATATATATATATATATAGCTGAGATAGATAGGTAGGTAGGTAGGTAGGTAGGAAGGAACTTAGTGAAAGTTTCACTAATATTACTTTGTTTTTTACAATGTTTTAGTACTAAATAATCCCGTGAGATTCTAAATCTCTACAATAGCGATAAGTCTGTCAGGTAAAATATATGACCTTAAATTACATTGGCAAACATCCATTGTATCGGTTTACCTTTCGAAGATTGTGTAAGAAAAGACTATTAGCCAGGAGGCATCTTTTGGTGTACTACTGAGGTGTAATGAATAAAAAATTATAATTGGATGTCTTGAAAGAATACAGACAATAATATCATTTAATTTGGTAAAAAATATATATATATATATATATATATATATATATATATATATATATATATATATATATATATATATATATATATATATTCTAGTATACATGGGAGATTGGCATCACTTGACATCTGGGAAGTGATATCAGATACTGTACTTGAAATTTCTGTTAAAATAAAGCAAGTGGTTATAGTACTGCACAAATATGATGCAGACACCTCGTGGGAATAAAAATGGATGAAGAAGAGAGAGCAAGAATACTGCAATAAAAATAAAAGTGTCCGGAAATACATGAACATATAAAAATAATATACATAGATGAAAGAATAATAATAATAATCTTAATATTAACAATTACTTTATTTATTTCATTTAATTTTCACTTTAGCATTGTCGTTACGCTTTCAAGTGTCCCGCTTATGACTGAGAGATTATTATATTCTCGATCATCAATTTTCTATTATGTAACATTTTTTTTTTCTTTTTTTTTGTTTAACTTTTTTATCTAAACTCCTGGGTAGAATAGAACAGTTTTATCAACGTTAAGGTCGAATCACTTTTTCGTGTATCAAAATCTACAATATTGTCGTCAAGCGTAGACGAGATGCTATGTGCTTATATGAATATGATACATACATTTCCCCGCGCAACATACTATATTTGCACATTATTTATATATATATATATATATATATATATATATATATACATGTATATGATTGGTGTATACGGAATAAATTCCAATAACCAACAAATACAATTCTTAAAAGAGTGCTCAATACAGAGTAGAGCAAATATAATTATTTATTCGAACATTATAACATAAAGCATAAATCACTTTTGGTGTCTTATGAAGTGATGGTTTTGAATGTAGAATAAAATAAAAGTCTGAATTCAACACCATCACTTGATAAGACATCAGAAGGAGTGTTGAAACAATATATATATATATATATATATATATATATATATATATATATATATATATATATATATATATTTCCCAGAAGATAGATGCATTTCGCCGAAGACCATGATATTTGTACGTCTTATATTTGGCTAAATTTTCAAAAATCTACCCGTTAGTTAAATATTCAGATGATCAATATGTTTCCTGTGTTGTGATATAGTTTGTATATTTTTAACCGTGTTACATAAGGATATAATTGTTAAATGATGTCTCTCAACTCAAGGCAATAAAGCAACTAAACACGGAAGGGTTACTGTGTGTTAGAGAATATGAAAAAAAAAGAAAAAAGAAAACATTATTAAGGAGAAAGAACAATGAAAAAAGGAATCAAGCCGATGACGAATGACACAGCATTTACAATTCTTAGAGATCAAAATTAACAGGAAAGCAATGAGCCAGAATATTTCCACAACCGAGAACCAGGAACTGTTCGGATAGAACTTACGTTTACTAATAACAATTTCAAGTTTAAAAAGATTAAACCTTGCCGCCATATCTAGTACTAGACTTAAATTCATAACGTCGGATAGCATTATCTGTCTATATTTCTGAGATGAGGTATGATGTACACTATTTACATTAATTCGACTATTTTTCTTATCTTTTTCGCCATATTTATTACAACGTTTCGGCCGTTGTACGCCCCCGGCTTTCTTCAGTTGATGTCGAATATCGAACTGAAGTAGGGTTGACTGTTCTTGTTCCACGTGCCATGTTTAATGGATGTCCGTTATGAGTTCTCTCCTGTTAATTCCCCTCTGCAAGTTCCCTCGTGCCTTAACCGAGTATTCATCTCACAGTGTTTGCGTACTGTCACTGGATCTAAATAACGCCTTTATCCACTGGGCCAGAGATATTACCTAAAGAGTGTGATTTGAATACCCGGTTAAGACAGTGGAGAACTTGCAGAAGGGAATTACCAGGAAATGCATGATAACTGACATCCATTAGTCAGGACACGTGGAACTAGAGTCTACCACAGTGAGCGAAATATAGTGATCAGTTCGACATTCCAACCACCTGAAGAAGGCCGAAGCGTAAAACAGCCGAAACGTTGTAATATATATATGATGCAAACAATAGTCCGAATAATGTAAATACAGTCTGATAGCATGCCTAATAACATGATAAATTACAGAAAAGGTACTACGTTACGATGGTGTGAAAGTGATTGAAACCGAGATGTTTTGTCTGGAATTATATAATATTGCAGATACTTTTTGTGGTTTATCAAAGATCTTTAAATAGAGAAGAACAGGATGGGAGGTGACGGCAATATTCAAAGCATGGACGAATGGTAATTTTACTAGTGCGTACAACTGATTCTGACGAAACGAATTGTCTAGCAACGGAGAGGGAATCAACATTCCTAACAGCATGTAGTGCAATTGGTTCAATACAATATTTCTATATCATATCAGTGGAAAATGTTATGATATGATGCGATTTACTGACGTATCTTTATCTAGAGAAAGGCGTCTTTGTTGGTTTCCTGGAATAGACTTTTTACTTTTTAGTGCCTTCGACATGAACATATTCATGACAGTTTAGATGCAATAAATTCTACCAAACATTTCTATTATGTGCAGAAAGTTTTCTGTTCTATTTCTTATGTCTGTCTTGTTCTGTCCAGCAGTAAAGGGTCAGATATTGTCACTTGCTATAGTGCTTCGATTTCTTTTTCATTTACTTTCAGTGAAGTGGCACATGCTGATTATTGTTCTGAGATTTTCTTCCTTTTCATTTTCGTTTCAGTGTTAATATTTTCCTTATTGCCGCTACTTCTGTTGCAGAGGAAGTGATAGCCGTGTATGGAATTTAGCACAGAAAGTATAATCAATGAGCTTAGTTCAAATTCCGGTCCAGGCTGTTGCGTTCACTTTAACACAAATGCTCCTAAGAAAGGCATGAACACACCACTTCTCCCATCCGCTAGGTGTTAAATACAAGGTTTAAATGGGTTTTGTAGAAATAGGAACAAAATCTATTAATTCGAAAACAAAGAGACTGCAAATGGAAACAATTCTAACTTTTAGACAAGAAATTATGACAATTCAGAGAAAATAAAGTAATCTGATGTTTGTCTTTTCGCCTAACTCATGAAGGGACATAACATTTCCGAGTATAGTATTGACCATTGTCTTTCTACAGCAAAACTCAGCTATTGCCTACATATAAATCAGGAGATCATGTCTCTTCATTACACACGCATCCTCTTCAATATCTCATATCACCCCAAAAGTGCTGCAGTTTAATAGTTATTCCTACTTAAATTTTACTTATATTTGAATGTTTTGTAAGTATTTCGGAATTCATGACTGTGCTCACATTCGTATCGGTATTACTGTCAATTTAATGATCTATGACTACTGATCGTGTCTGCTATATTCTAAACAAATTTTCAGTTTAGTCTCACTGTGTGGCGATATGAATCATTGAAATCATGTACAATTTTCATAACAATATACAATAAAGTTTGGGTATGTTAGTGTGTATGTGTGTGAGTGTGTGTGTGATGTGTGCATGTGTGGGCTCGCAGTTATATATGCGTGCATATATGCATAATGACATATACGAATAATCAAACGGACGTTACAGATTAATGTTTTCTTACGTATATCAGAGTTCGCTATTGCAAGTATATTTTAGAGAACGTCAAAAAAAAAACAGCAAGCCATAAGGGAATAAATCATAGCCATATTGTCAATTGTAATTTTCATTGTCTGTACCCACTCTCGCTACTTCTCTGTAAGTGTATATAGAATCACACGCACGCATATATTAATTTTTTTTATGTTTAACGTTCTTTTTTATAGATACAAGTATTTAAGTAAATGCTTTGTTTATAATAAACAGTATTAAATAAATTTTCCGGCCTGAATGTCCGAGAAATTTTCATAGAAAATATTCGTCCTTTGACAGGATTCGAACCTGCATCCTATACGGAACCGTCATTTACGCAGACGTGCCTTAACCGTCTCGGCCACAAAGGAGCGTTCGGTAGTCAAGGTCGAATTTACTGCTTATAAAATTTAATCTTCCATGAATCTCGTACATTCATAATTGCTCTGGCGTATCAAATGTAAACAAATGACGACATATATTAAGAAATGGACAAAGTCCGACAATTTATTTATTTACATTTGATACGCCGAGACGGTTAAGGCACGTTCGAATCCTGTCAAAGGACGAATATTTTCTATGAAAATTTCTCGGACATTCAGGCCGGTAAATGTTATATAATACTGTTTATTATAAACAGAGCATTTACTTAAATACTTGTATCTATAAAAAAGAACGTTAAACATAAAAATGTCTTTAATAAATAAATTGTCGGACTTTGTCCATTTCTTAATATATATATATATATATATATATATATATATATATATATATATATATATATATATATCATACTGAACGAGTGTTTGAGAATGCTGGCCTTGTGGAGACTGTTGAAAATGCTAGATAAATGTAACTGAGGTTTCTTCATCAGAGTTGCAGTACGAACTACAGTTGAGATGTGTTTGTGTTTAACAATCACAAATTTACATGAACATGCGTCTGTAAAACCGATAGACGTGCCGGCCTAATAGACGGTCATCCTCGGATACGAGTAGACAACCATGTGTGTGTGTGTGTGCGTTTGTGTGTATATATATGTGTGTGGGTTTGTGGGTGTGCGTGTTTTTGTCTCTCTGTGTGTGTGTGCTTGTGGGCCTGTGTGTGTAATGACATTCATGGAAGAATATAAAAATCCTCGGAAGAGTAGAAAACAAATACCTACCATCACATAGACAACAAAATAGAAAAGTAGAATATTTTGGATTGGTGATGCTCTTCAGTAATCGAAACTAAATGCAGGTCATGTTTTGAATGTGTTGAAAGGAAAAATTTATATGATGCAATTATTAACATGAAAAAAAAAAGAATTTTCCATAGATATTCCTGTGAGAAGCTGGAAATAAATCTCTCTCAATGTAATTGAATCACTTCGGATAATTCTAATATCTTATGCTGATGATAGTATGGACGAATTGCATAAGCGTAAGATGAAGACATTACAACTGGCTGGAACAAAACCTGCAAAATCTTTTATCAGTAATTCAAAGAAATGTTAAATATATGTTCTTAGTTCTTTCTTTTTTTATTCCTCATTGTTATTCGTGTATTGGATTGTTCAACTACAAGCCGAAATGCTTGAGGCTTTTTCCAAGCGAGTATATATATATATATATATATATATATATATATATATATATATATATATATATATATATATATATATATTTGTCTGTGTTTGTGTGTTTGCATGTTTGTGTGTGTTCATGTTTGTGTGTGTGTGTGTGTATGTATGTATATATATTCAAAATAATTTTTATATTTCAATGAATATTAATTATAAAAAATATGTGTAAAAATGATTAATCACTCTGAAGCTTGTTTCCATGTGTCAATATATTTTTGTGTTAATATGAAATTAGCATTTCATTAGAGTTTTGATGAGGGCATTAATCAAAACAAGCGAAATCATGTCGTCTGAACCAAAATAGCGAAAATTGAAAGTAAATTCATCATATTAGCAATC
>CAHIKZ030005300.1:822500-847500 GCA_903632075.3 Acanthosepion pharaonis
AGTTATTCACAAATCTCAGTTTCTTGTAGCTATTAAAAACGTCTGGCTTTCTGTTATTTCTCCTAAATCATTTTCCGCTATCCATTTACACAAATTCCTTAAGTAATTTATGCTTTGTTTTCCTGTCACTCTTACATGCTATGTGTATTGTTAGTATCAGATTTTTTTACTCTTCTTTCCTCAATATATGCCATAGAAATTACATCTACTTCTGCCTGATGTTAAGTACAAATACTCTTTTGGTTTCTCGTCTCTAAAACTTCAACCTTTCTCTCATGTTCGGGCCATGGTATTCTTTCTGTAGACCCACATTTCAGATGCTTCATGTTTCTTCTTCATCGTTGAGAAGATTGCTCAGTAACCACTGACATATAGGACGGCAGAATTAACGTTCAGCAATATTTTCACTGTTTCTAGCGAAATAAATTTCTGTTTATTATTACTATGCTTAGCCTTTGTAATGCATCAGTGTCAGACATTCCGTCTTCTGTTAAAAAATTTCCCAGATATTTTATTTGCCCACTTGTTTCATTTTCGTATTTCCGTTTTGAATTTCTTTTGTTTACAACCATGCATTATTAATCCTTGAAGTTTATGTATAATTATGAAAACTTTGACTTACATAATGATTCTGACGATATAGTCATGTCGGCTATAACGCGTTCGTTGTCTTTCATTGGAGTTGAAGGAACGAATAAGAAAATTGAAAATTGGAAAAGAAACCATATATTTTAATCTTGGAAACTGGCTTATAAAATGACGCAAGTAATTTTCTTTACACAAAATCGAAGACATATTTTTGGATATAATAGAAGAGGACATCATTACATATTAACCAAACCAAAAAAAGATAATATACATTAGTCGTACAAATTGGCTCATGAACAAGGATATTTAAAACAGTATTTCCTTTACAAAAATTGAAAACATATATTGTAGAAGAAACGTATATCATCTTTAATTATATTCAAACGGATTTAGTTAATATGCCAAATTGGCATATCAGTGGAAATACCTTTAAGACCTTTTGGCTGCGGAAGAATATAAAATCAATGGAAGTGTTATCCGTTAGTAAATTAAGAATTCTGAATATTAATGTGAAAATAGAAACATACTAATGATATCTGGGTCAGTGTATGTATGTCGAAAGTAGATTCAATATACGTTTTGTCTATATTGTTTTACTTAACACGATAGTGTTGTTTGTAGTTGTCACGTCAATAATTATCATTTTATGCGAAGTTGACAATACCTGGACTGTGATATATATATTTTCCATTTCCAAGAATAATTTATTGATCTGTGGTTATAAAAGAAGCTTCCGATATGATGATCAATATTTTGAAAAAAATGTAGAAACATTACGCACAATAGCTTTAGTTCTGTTTCGGCAGGTGAGAATGTGAATTAGAATTATTTAGTGCTTTATCAATATTGCAAGTATGCATATATTGGGAAAATCAATATCGTAGTCTTCAGTGGGAAATACATTAATTTGCAAAAATGTTTTTCTTCTGAAATATAAGTAAAATTACTAAATGGCCTAACTAATAGCATTTCTTTATATCTTACTTGGGGATGTTGTTTTAAACATGGCAGGTGTTGTTGCGCTATCTAATGTCGCTGCTTTGCATTGTAGGTGTTGAAGTTCAAACATTTTTGGGACGTAAGGTTCGGTTCAAGCAAACTACCGCTTTCATACACGAAAGCTATAGTTCCAACATATTTGGAGAGAATCAAGTGCTCCTATACTTTATTAATTTTTAAGACATGTGTGTGTGTGGGGGGGTGTGATTAAAGTCTTGGTAATCCATATGAATAATCCCAAGGAGGATGAAATCCATAGAGCTCAATATCATATCAGAGCAATTATTAATTCAATTTAAACAGAAAACAATTCACCTAAAGAATATATATATATATATATATATATATATATATATATATATATATATATATATATATATATATATATATACGAGCGCTTCAATAACGGCAAACGTGTTCAGGAAATTTTCATTGCAGATAGATTTTACTTCAAAGAACGATTAATTAGCCTATCTGTATAACCTGCCAGGTAGCAAACGCTGCTGGTTGCGCCAGGGGTGGGGGTTCCGCCTGAGCCACTGAAACTGTGATATCACCCCGGGTCGGCGGTTGATGAAGACAGGGTATCACACGTGCTAACAGACGTTGTATGTATATATATATATATATATATATATATATATATATATATATATATATATATATATATATAGCGCTGTGCAATCCTTTAGATAAAATTTGAAATAAGTCTCTTTTCCCCGGATAATTTACAAATCTCAATCATTCGTTACGAAAAACAATTACAATTGCACCCAATTTCCTTTTTTTTTTTAACAAGCTAGAATAAAAGTATCAATTACAAATTAAAAAATCATGTTAAAGTTTCACTTAATATTTCGTGATTTATCTTTTCTCAGATTAAAATGCAAACCAGTCTATTTTAATCATTTTAGAAAAGTTTCTTGCAGTAGTGGGTGCCGATTTTTGGCCATTCCTCCTGGCCAATCTACCAGAATTCATTCGTTATTACTGATGTTTCTAGCATGCATTGCCTTCTTTCATTGATTCACAGATTTTCAATTGAGTTTAGATCAAGACTTTGACTAAAACGTTCCAAAACCTGAAATTTATTTTTGCAAATCCAGTCTTTCGTGGATTTTTTAAGATGTCCCATATAATTGTTCTGGTGGAAGTTCCAGCCCCGACCTAATTCCAACTTTTGAACTGATGACAAGGCATTTTCTTTCAAAATGCATTGGTATATTGCAAAGTCAATTGTGATGTCAATGCATAAGAGTTTGCCTATGCGAGCAGCAGCCAAACACAACTAAACCATAATGCTTTCAACATTATGTGTAATGTTTGGTATCACATTCTTTACTTCAAGAGCCGTATTATGAAAAGAAAAGATATACAACCTATTGGTCCTCCCAAAAAAAATTTAGTTTGGTTCCATGCGACCATAAAACATTTGCCAGAATGTTTCTAGCTTATTAATATGAGTTTTGGCATGACTAAAACAAGTAAGATTGTGCTATTTCGTAAACAGTGACTTTTTTTCGGCATTCTGCCATAAAGATCGGCATTGTTTAGATTTCGTCTCACTTTAGATATATGGACATTGATTCAGACATTGGCCAGTGTGCATTGGATAACCGCAAATGCCAAAGCAGGATTTGGCTGTGTTTTACCTGACTAGATGTCTAATAGCTACTAAGGATATTTTTCACGGACGGCCAACTTTTGATTCTAATGACGCCATACAAATGTCCTTCTATTTATAAATAATGTGTTTTATGGTGGAGAATTGAGGTTCAAATCGTTTTAATAGATTTAGTTTTTAAATTTAGTCTCTATCTGTACATTTTTATATAGACAATTAGTTATATTGCTTGACTGCATTATACGCAGCTTATAAAAAATGGGTCATTTTAATTTTTATATATTTAATAATTGTTTGCATAGGCAAGCCCATAAAACAGAAATACTGACTGTAAACATAAGGGGTCACTTAAATTTCCAGATCTTAAATTTAAATTTTTATATAATATTTTTATTCCAGCTTTATAAAATCTTTGAAAAAACTTGACAGTTATTATAAATATTACCTCCGAGTTATCTTACTTTAGTAAAAATAATATATATATATATATATATATATATATATATATATATATATATATATATATATGTTTGTGGTTGTTAAAACACAGTGTTCGATGTAATATACCAAGGTTATGTTAATAAATGTACATATTTATCTCTCAACTCTAGGACGGCTTGGATTTTTAGGAACAACACAGTCTTCAATACCCTAATATTACCCTTAATCCTACTGAAGAGTGGCTATATATCCGGGGATCTCAAAAACAAGATAAATGAATGTTGTACATATAGATGTGTGTGTTTTTTTTTGTTTTTTTTGTGTCTTTTTTTTTTGTGTGTGTGTGTATGTGTGTGTGTGTTTGTGTGGGTGTGTGTATCATTTAATTAAACATATGCGAACTTGTTGTAATTAGTAAAACATTCTGAGTTGCATTTCATGTATTAGACGGTTAAAGAAGGTGATATGACCCACAATAATCCATAGACATTTTTTTTCCGGAAGAGATGTGGCTGTTTTATAATTTGTTTTATTTCTCAGATTTGTACGAGCATCCATTTCTAGAGATTACAGAAAATGGTCAGAAGAAGAAGGAAAAATCAGTAAGCAGAAATTCAGCGAGTTAAAATGCATTGTAGATAAAATGCATCGGGGGATAACGGTCAAAGAGCTTTACTTTATAGATTAGGAAACAGCCTCACAAATACACACTCATTACAACTGAAGCATACAGAAAAGGTTTATCTGAATGCAAAACGCGTCAATGCTCGTCGCATATCGGCTGCTGAAGCAGAATACGTCACCTTCTTTAAATCCTGTCAGATAAATCGAAGAGACCGAGAATAAACTTCGTTACGAAACGCTGAAAGTTTGGCATAGTGCATCTAAATAAGTTTAGCAAGCCCGCAAAGAACAAATACATACATATATATATATATATATATATATATATATATATATATATATATATATATATGCGTGTACGCATATCTATTCTTAAAACTTTGCATCATTCTTTTGCCTGAAAAAGTTTAAATGCTTGCATATGAGGATTTAAAGAAAATACAGCCGTTACCAGTTCAATGTCGCACCAGATAACGAGAATCACACTGCGCGTTTTCTAACCTATATTCCTTGTTTTCATTTGTTTTTATTTTTAATTATTATTTTTATTTCTTATATATTTATTTATTTGTTTATAATTTATTTTTAACTTTTATCTCAATCTGAGTTTTTATTAACGTAGTAAACATTTATTTATATCGCTTATTTAATAGTTTTCTTTTTGGTTTCGGAAGATAATTAAAGCTATTTATTCAAATTCGGGTCGATTGTTGAAGTTTATTCTAACTATTAGTTTGGCGGGAAAAATAACTGCCAAAATAGACTACCAACAATGCACCACTGACCCGTATATATATATATATATATATATATATATATATATATATATATATATATATATATATATATAAAAGAAAAACAACTCGTGGACTTACGATTGCAGTCCGCCTTCCTTGACTTTTGTCGTTATTTCTTTTTGACCGTTGCTGACAGTTCTGTATCGCCCGACTCTTTTTGTTGGTTTTTACCCTTTAGCGTTTGAACTTCATTTTGGTTAAGTTTGTTTATTTTATTATTACCTTTTTACGACTGTATTGAAAAATATTTTTTTATTTTTCTTTCTTTTCTCTATTTTATTTTTATCCCACTTTTAATTTTTGCTCTTTTTTCTTTTTATTCTAGTTTTGCTTTTTGATTTTCATTTTTAACCCCTTTAATTTTTTGCTCTTTTTTCCTTTTATTCTAGTTTACATTTTTCATCCTTTTTTTTTTACTCCCTTTAATTTTTGCTCTTTTTTCTTTTATTCTAGTTTTCCTTTTTGATTTTCAATTTCTTTTGAAATTTATCTTCGTTTTCTTTATTCTATGGTTCGGTTGATTTTTTGATTAATTTTAATTTATTTAATTGTTTCTTTCCTTTCCGTGTTTTTTTCTGTAATCGTTGTATTGTCCAATGTATATGTTTATTTTCTTTTTTGTTTATTGGTTGGACTCGTATTTTGAATTTTTGTAACTACCTTCGGCTATTATCCACGTTTCGTATTTTCTTTTGTTTAGTGGTTCGACTCGCTTTTTAACTAGCTTCGGCTTTTGTCGAAGTTTTGTATATTTTTTGTTTTCATTTTTTCATTGTCTAACTGTTTATTTTCCTTATCGTGTTTTCTTTTTATTGTTTCGCCTTTAGGCGATATTTGTCCTTTATTGTTTTTTTTCTAATTTTTATTGTATTTTTTAAAAATTTGTTATACGTATAAGTGAACCTTGTTTTATTTGTTCTCTCTCATCTGATATTTTTTGTGTTTATATTTATTTTATTTGTTCTTTGCTGTCTCGCTTTCGGGTGAGCCTGTTTATTTTTTGTCTGTTAATTTATTTATTTAATTTTTTTTTAAGGCGAAACTTGTTTAAATATTCACCCTCCTTTTTTCACCCCTCCCCTTCTCTTTGAAAAATGGATAAGAAAAAAATAACCTTCTCTTTTAATTTAAAAAAAAAACTACAATCGCTTCTTTCCGTATAACAGTTAAAAAGCACTTATTTAACCCAAAAAATGATCCACCGGTCAAGGATAATAGTGAAGAATATCCCGCTCTTCCCACTGTTCCTACGAACGAAGAAATTGTAGAAGTACTCAAAAAATCCTCCAAAAATACGGAGGCCGAAAAGAGCAAGAATGAAGACCAGAAAAATGACAGCTCAACTGCTAACGCAGAGGCCTGGGAATCGCACTCCTGTTGGAAGTCCCCTCCTAAATGCATTTCGTGCCAATGGTTACGCACACCTTGTGATGAAAGGTGGGCTCTTGCAGGATCTAATAGAACAGAAGAATATCGAAAAAAGAATAGTGTCAGTTTTTGTCGTCGACAAGGGTTCGCGCAAGAATTGTCGTTCGACTAAAGATATAGTGTTCAAATCACTGGAGTCCCTGGTGTTTAAGCCCCTCCGAATTGTTAAAGGCAAGGTATTTTTTATGTGGGACATGCTGTTAACCACCACCGAATACTGCATAAGAGCCACAACTAGGGACCTTATAACGAAGGAATTTATTCTCCGTACAGAGTAAGAAAGCCGACGAAAGACCCCAGTAGTGGTATATGAGGTACATCCTCAGGTTAACGGAGAGAACCTGGCGGCATTTCTGTCCCAATACGAGGAGATTCTGGGTGCTTCTTGTGATAGTCTGACTGGGGGATGGATCTTTGATATGATGTTCAATCGTAACGCCTTCGGCTCTATCCCCAACTGTCTTGACGTTGGTGACCTGAAGATGCCGGTCATTGTGACCGGCAGTAAACCAGTTTGCTGGAAGTGTGGAGTGACTGGTCACCTCTCCTCTTCCTGCCCAGAGAAGAAGGCCTCTCAGGTCCCAATCGACCGAACTCCCCCTCTTACCGGGTCTTCATAAACCGCCACGCCTGTAATGAGCATGCCGGCTACCAGGAACGGAGTCGTTGTACCCACGGTTGGGTCATCATCAAAGCCCCCATTCCCCGAAGATCCTTCTTCCACTGCAAGTGTGCAAGTAGGAGAGGGTAGAGGGGGACGGCAGGTAGTTGGCAGGGCCAGAGGGAAGCGTCAGACAGCAGGGCCTCACCCCCCTGAAACCCGGGGACTAAAGACACTGACTACCCAACTCCCTCTGACAATAGTAAGGGCGATGCCCCGGCCTCTAATCAGACCATCGAAGATGTACAAAGAAAGTTTGCTCCTGGTTACGTTAAGACCGAAAAAATTAAGGATCTGTAAACAAACTAGAACAACAAAGAAAAGGGAAATCTTCTCCAACCAAGGACTCTCTAACCACGCAATCTTCACAGCCCTCTACATCCCGTCTACCAAAGTCTCCCTCAACGAAGAAATCCACTGCCTCCACATCCTCCGACCCACCACCTTCTCCCCGTAGAGGGAGTTCTTAACTTGCTTCTCTTTCCACTTCTGCCCAGTCCCAAATCCGTCTCAGTAGAGACCACAGCTCATTTAGACAACCATATACACCCCGCAATACCCCCAGTCCTTATCCTACTGTCTTCTGTAATACCCCCTCCAGTTAACACAAGACATAGAAGCCCCACACAAGATTCCACAGGAGAAAAAAAGAAAAAAACAAAACACATCTATAATCCAGGTACTGATGTCAGTAAAATTTCTCGATTACAAGCGGAGAAGGCCAAAGACTATGGCAACAGAATTACAAACTTGAAGTATCTGCTATCGATAAACCAATTTGCCGATAAAGATATCAATGATCCTAATAATTTCCCAAACGCTTAAAGAATTTTAACAGTAATAAGTTCAGAGACTGGGGCGGAACAGATTTGGGCCATGTTGGACGAGGCAATAACTTCGTTCAGCATGACCCTGCCCATTGCCATTGTTGAAAACGAAAAATTAAGAAAAATCAAGCAATTTTGTGCAGGGAGGGTCCCGGTTTGCGTTCACTCCTCCCTTTTTAGAGCATTAAAATTGACTTTCCCCTGGGATATCGGCGGAATCTCCCAAGACTGTACCATCAAAACTGAGATGGGCCATGGTATCCTTACCCCGGCCATCTTCAATTCAGGTAAACAACCCTAATCGCACTTCTCTATGACACTCTAGTTAGCTAGTTTAAAAGTCCGGGGACTGAGGTTGGAGTCTCGCTGGGCGAGGCTTTCTCGCGACATTCAGCGTCTCGGGGTGGATGTTTGTTGTGTGCAAGAGACCGGGCTTTCTTCTGATGACCGCGAGGACGTGCTGTCTAGGGGATTCTCTCTTTATTCAGCATGTTTTGATGGTCGTTCGAGGCGTGTCTCTTGGCTAGTGAGCAAGTCTTTGGAGGCTGCATGTACTTCGCAGATCCGTCGGGCAGTCTTTGTGTGCTGGACGTTACCATAAAGGATAAGGCTTTGCATCTCATTGGTGTTTATGCGCCCAATATCCATGCTGAGCGACCTGCTTTGTTTCGGAAGATCGAGCCGTTTTTGACGACATCTCGTCGGGTAGTTTTAGCGGGGGATTGGAATGTCATCCTTGATCCCAATATAGATCGGATAGGAAAAAAACCGGGTACTAACAATCCTGATATGAAGGTATTTCGGGACTTTATCGACGGGTTTAATCATGTCGGTAAGTACCGGAATGAGCACCCTCGGGAGGTAGCATGGACTTGGACAAATAGTGGCAACTCGGCTCCTGGGACGCTTGCTAGCTACCTTGACCGAGTCTTAGTTAAGAGAGTTGATGTAGGTCTCTTAGGGTTTCAAAGTTTCCATTATATAGTTTATTCGGATCATAGGCTTGTCCGGGTCTGTGTTGACTGATTACTGGAAATTTAACTGTTCACTATTTGATGAGCAGGGTTTCCAGGACCAGCTGCTGCTAATGATACAGAGAGAATTGACGAGGGCGGTTTTAGGGAAGGCCTGGTGGGGCAATTTAAAATCTAAAATTAGAACGTTTGCTACCGATTTTAGTCGTCGACTCAATCTAGATAGATTAGCGGCGCAAACAGCTTTAGAAGAAAAAGTTGATCGGGCAGTGAAATCCCGTGTTAGTGGGAAAATAACCTTAGCTAAGGCAGAGTTGTCCTCCTTGATTATCAAGAAGGATCAAGCACAGGGCTAGGTTAAAAAGAATGTCCTCTGATGTGACGATTATTGCCGCAGAACTGCGTGCACAGGAAAATCGGAGCGCGTCTCAGCGACATATCGCATGCGTCACATTGCCGATAAGCGGACCGTGACTACAAACGCGAGCATATGCGAGGCCTTTCGAGATTACTTTCAGGATCTTTTCACCAGGGAGCCCGGTCTGAGCCCTGCTCAGTTCGATGCCTGTTTAGCCGACTTTCCCTGCCTCGAGGCAACTGAAGTGGCTAGGTGAGAGGGTCCCATTAAGGAGTAGGAAATCTGGGAAGCGCTGAAGCAGGTTGGCCTGGATAACTCTCCGGGACTAGATGGTCTTCCCTACGAAGTTTACTTGAGGCAGTCGCCCGTTTTTGTTCCTTTGCTGGGACATGATTTTCAACCACTGGATGAGGCAGAGGTCTATACCTCAACGCCTCACCAGGGGTCTGATCAAGTTGCTGCGTTGAAGGGAGTTTCTCTTCCCGGACCTTTCCTCTGGACGGATGGGACGCTCAAGATACTCGGCGTCTGGTTCGGTCCGGATCTCCAGTTGGAAATGCATTGGACGGATGTACGAGAGAAGGCCAAGATCGCGGTTAATCTGTGGTCTCGGAGAAACTTTCCTTGAAGGGGAGGGCGGAAGTATGTGTTTCACACATCTACCCGATTCTCCTTTACCGACTCTCTGTACTTCCACTTCCTTTTACCCCACTAATATTATTAGTAAGGCTCTTGTTCTCTTTGGAGAGACAAGGCCGCTATGGTATCTCGGGAGATCTGTTGCCTTCATACCTCTGAGGGCGGTCTGAGTATGCCTAGCATTGAGATTCGTCAACATTCGCATCGCTTTCCTAGACCGAATGTGTCGCGAATCGGATGAGGAGGGAGCCTTCTGGAAGGAAGACGCCCGTAGAAACTTCCCATCCCTGAGAAGTGTGCACTCGTGCGAGGAGGAGGCTCGCCGTAGACCCCGAGCCGAATGCTCCTTCTATCACGAATGTCGTCTTGCTCTTAAACGCCTCTTACGGGCAACGGATGGCTTCTCCAATGTCCAGGCGTTGTCTCGTAGGGCATTGTATCAAATTTTAGTCAGTGGGGCCGTTCAGGATAATCTGATTGGCGAACTCGGTCTTACAATGCAGGAGGCTCGCTCAATATGGCCTTGGGGGCCTGGGTTGAAACGCTTCAATCACTATGAGGCATCACTCACCTGGCTGGTAATTCGTAGAGCCCTCTGGGTCGGCAAAACACTTTGTTCAGCGGGCTTGGAGAATTCTCCAAACTGCCGGCGCTGTGTTGGGGAAGTCGAGACAATTGGTCACTCATTCTTTCAGGGTGGTAGTGCCGTTGTGCAAGTTTGTTGAAGGCCTCATGGTTCGCATGCTGCGCGGAAAGTCCTTTGTCATTGAGGCCGTTTCTGTTTGTAGCAATGTGGTTCCGCAGATGACGAAGGCTGAACATCATGTGTTCTGTAGCTTACTACGCGTCAGAAGGAATTCTATGATGGCGAGAAGTTCACTCCTTCCCAACTGATCTTGTACTTTAAGCATCAGCATAAAGTCAAGATTAGGACGGAAAGGCGGCGGCTCATCTCATCAGAATTTGACAAAATGTGGGTGAATCTTGCGCGTTTGTGCCGAGTAAAAAGGGCTGACCTTGAGTGGCATTTTGATGCCGGTTAGGCATCAGGATATTGTTTTCCAGGGTTGAACTTGGGCAACCCATCCCTGGTTCTTAGGCTAGAGTAGGTTTTTGGTTTCGATTTTTTAGTTTTTCTATTCTTTTTTCTGTAAACTTAGCTACGGTGTGTTTGCTCATTGCCCCCGCTTTTCTTCTGTCCCATTGTCTTTTCATTTAATTTAACTCCACATTCCATCCCTCGTTATGTTGTCAGTGTTTTCGGTTCTCTGGTGGGTGCGGGACGCCTTTCGTTTCGAGGGTGTGTTTTTTTCGTATTCGTTGTTGTGTGTGAATCATTGCGTGTTTGTGTGAGTGTTTGGGAGGAATGAATGTTTTCTATATTTTTAAAGTCCCGTGTAGATTTCATCCAATTAATTGATTTTACTGTCACATTTAGGGCTTGTGTTTTTTTTTATTACTAACATGATTTTGTTTAGTTTCATGTAAATACTTTTAAGTCATATTGTATATATTCATTGGGATTTTTTTTACCTGTTAGATTTTATACTCCCCCCACAGACATTATTTGTACATATGGGGTTAATTAGGATTCTCATTTAGAGAATGAGTTATTTTGGTGGATGTAGTTAGAAAGGTAATTATGAATGTGGTGTTTTGGTGGTAGGATTAATGTTTGGTATGTTTGGGTCAGTGGTTGTGGCTGGCTAAGTTTAAAATGATAACCGTCCTTTTTTCCCTCCCCTCTTTTGGCCCCGTGCCACATTTGCTGTACATACAGTAATAAATATCGTGGCCTGACGATTGCATCTATCGTGAAACAGACAGCCGCCTGTAAGTGTTGAATTCTATGTTCACTTTGATATTTACACACTCTCTGTATCTGATATTGAACACTTTATCCCATAAGTATAGCACATCTTAAGACTATATATATATATATATATATATATATATATATATGTGTGTGTGTGTGTGTGTGTGTGTGTAAATGTATTTATATATATATATATATATGTATTTATATATATATATGTATATGTATTTATATATATATATGTATTTATATATATATGTATTTATATGTATTTATATATATATATATATGTGTATTTATATATATATGTATCTATCTATCTATATATATATATATATATATATATATATATATATATAAGAACAATTGTAGGCAACAGATGGCACAAATATCCAAATACAAATACATATATATCCGATCGGTATTGTCTGGGCCACTGCGGAGAAGCGTAAGATTTTGTAAAACCCGAAAAGACTAATAACACTAGACGGAAAATATCACTGACTGGGAGGTGACAAAGCTCAAAACAAATATATAATAAATATATATAAAATTAAAAGATAAAATAAAATGCAAATTAAAATTAAAGCAATATACAATTAAGTTCATTTTGTGCGTGTTGTTTCTCAATAGCTGAGTCACATGTTATCATTTCATAAAATGTCAAACATTCCTCTTCACAAATAAAACAAAGATATAATAAAAAAAATCAAGCACTGAGACATCACATCGATTTTTTTGTTAATAACTGTAAAAGTCGAAAATACTTGAAGGAAAACAACAAAATGTGCAAGTTTCAACATCGACTATATATATATATATATATATATATATATATATATATATATATATATATATATATGAAACTATGGAAAATTCAATATAAAATAATCAACGATACCTTGTTGTTTCTTTTTAATTAAGCTAGTAAATGTAAGACTGAAATATACCTCAGCAAAAAAGGGGTAGAAAGCCATAACTGCTCACGACCTACTCCTTAATACTAACTCCATGGCGTGTATCGCAGAAATCTTCCTTTTAGTCAAAAGTCTCCGATAGGAGGAAGTTGCCGGTGAATACAGTCATTTTCGAATAAAATGTACGTTTTTTGTTTTAATTTATGTTTTTCTCTCTTGATTCTCTGCAAATTCCTCCTGCTTGATTCTCGAAATAAGTTATCTGAAATGTCGTTCTTGGAAATAATTTTTCTGGAAGTCAAACACCGGATTGTTTTCTATTTTCAGTCTTAGATATCATTCTTTATAGGAGTAAATGTTTTCTCCTATATCCTTGTTTGTACTCCACCCAATATTTCTTGAACAGCAGTAGACGTTCATCAGTTATATCCTGTTAATGATAGCGTTTATGTTACTTTTCTTTTCTCAGGAGTTAATAGCGGTGCTGTCATGTTTGTTTGTGATATGCATGGACGGTGACAGCTAGGCAATTTTCTGGGTGTTGTTCCCGTCTGGTAATTAGGAGATCGAACACTTTCGTAGCGGTTGAGAGGCTGCTTTGTTAAACATTTGAATAATATCGGGTTTCTTGCAGTGGCATGCCGCTCATGGAAGACCCTCTCTGAAAGCACTTCCGGTGGGATGTTCCCTTCTTGCTCATGTTATATTTAGCAGCCGACTTCTCCTACTATTGGCCGTCCTTACCAAAATAAGACATCACGACTATTAAGGACAAAGGATATAAATTAAGCCAGCTCAAAAAAACAACACTTTGTTAAGCCTTCTTTTTCCAAAATTCGTGTATTCGTACCAATTTCTGCAGTGTGGATTCTTTCCTTTTTGAAAAGTTTTAGGACGTACGATGTCTCTACGAAACTAATCTTAACATTTTTAATTCCCTTCTCTGATATTTGTTATTTTTTTATTTCGCGCTTCCTTCCTCTCCTTAGAAAGGGTGCTAATATCCACATGCATAGACGTTCATCTCCTATTAGATAGGGGACTCCCTCTTGAATTCCAGATAGGGAACTCCCTCTTGAATTCCAGACCGTTCTTACGAGTGTATCCGTCTCGGTAGTCTTAATTCAGTCAGAAATATCTTCTTTCTCTACCGTTCGGATTTCTTCCAAGACTGCTGCATGCTAGATATTATTTCGGATAATATACAAAATACCATTTCCCTACACCTATATTCGTGTTCAGTGGCATTTTTGCCCACCATACTAGGTGGTTTTACACTGTCACTGAATTTTCTCGCACCCAGTTTCTTAAATTCTCAATCACTTAATCTCTCACGCAAGTGTTTGACATCCCAACGCGTTTTCCTAGTAACTCTGACGGTCACAATTCTCATCCCGATCACTTTTTAGCTGTATCACTGACTCGTGAGGTACTACTCAGCTCTGCCATCTTGGCAAAATCTGATCATGCGGTAGTGTCTGTAAATATCTCCCTCCGCTCCCCTACAAGCCAAAAAGATCCTACTAACAGAATATCTTTCTCTTATCATCGAACAGATTGGGATTCGCTCCGTGATTTCCTGCGTGACGTCATTTTGAATTGAGTTTCTAATCCTCCTGTGGCAAAAAGCGTGTCTGAGTTCTATTTCTCTGTGAAAGCCGGTAGTGATTTCTTTGGGAATGTCAAGTTAAACTGCTTTTATCTCCTTGTTTCACACGTGTCTTCTTGGCGTAAAGGAATCACTTCTTCCGGCTGTACCAGTGCGACACATCTGATTGCAACTGACGTCTTTTTGTCTCTGATCGCAAAGAGTGCAAGCGGCTTCATAATGAATCGAAGTCATTCTTTGCTGATAGGATGAAACAACTTATAGCATCTCACAAGTTTGGTTATAGAGATTATTGGCTACTCTTAAAGATTTTGCTGAACAACAGAAAATCCTCAATCTCTCATCTGTTCAATCAATTAGATGTCCTGACATCTACAGCAGATAAGGTTGAATTGTTCGCTAGGATATCAAAATTCTACTTATTTGAAGCACCCACATTTGATTTTCCGCAACTCAGAAATGTGCGCTTAGTAAGTTTTATGCCCATATCCCTGTACGTGGTCTCGGATATCATTTCTAAATTCGAGTCCCATGAGTCGAGAGGAGCTGATGTGATCCCAGTCGTCGTCATAAAAAAATGAACTCCCGACCTGGC
The DNA here is from genome assembly GCA_903632075.3 of Acanthosepion pharaonis. Lineage (NCBI taxonomy): Eukaryota > Metazoa > Mollusca > Cephalopoda > Sepiida > Sepiidae > Acanthosepion > Acanthosepion pharaonis. The sequence continues at coordinate 837,398 of CAHIKZ030005300.1, forward strand.
TCCTGTTCTCTCCAAACCGTAAAACAATTGGCTCGCTGCTTCCTGCTTTAACCTTGTTGAAAGCCCTTTGCTGTAGGGAAGCTTTAACCTTGTTGGAATTCCTTTGATGTAAATGGGACAGGAAATGGTTTGTTAATTTTAATGGCTCTAAAAACTAAATTGCTCACATTTAACCAGCATAGAGAAACTTCAATGCTCTCCATTAGCATGGCTTATGGTCGACTGTTCACTGTGTATTCTTGGTGTCAGATTTCGAAATTCACGGTGTGGAACGACTTGATTGAGTGCTTAACTGCATCTTCTGCAAGTTTTCTCCACACACATAAACACACACGTATATATATATATATATATATATATATATATATATATATATATATATATATATATATATATATATATATATATATATGCAGCGCATTCACTACCGAGATGAATTAATTAATATTGAGTCTGATTTGCACTCTCTTCGTAACCGAGGCCCATTGGAACAGTTGGTATGATGTTGCTTGGCAACACACACACACACACACACACACACACACACACACACATATATATATATATATATATATATATATATATATATATATATATATATATATATATATATATATATGTGTCAGGCTTTCAATACTCGGTAGTAGATGCGCACTGCTGATGAGTCCCAAATATAGGACGAAACGGCCGTCCAGTGCTTTCTGCATTCTGTTGAAGTTTCTATCAGACTCGATGAATTAATTAAATATAATTATCAAATCATCCTAATCATTTATATATATATATATATATGTATGTATGTATAAATATGCATTGATATATAAGTATATACAGTAGGCGGAAACAAATATTCATGCACATAGAAGATTTTAAATTATTGTATTTACAATTAATGAATAGATATATGTTTTCTATAATGAACTGGACATCTATACATAATATCTAAATATGCATAGAAATGATTTAATAGAAAATATAGAAATATATCGCGTTTATTCATTTTTCCGAGTGAAAAATGTATTCGTACAATAAAAGACAGAATGCATAAACTGCATTTAGCACATTTTAGATTAGCCATTGTTCAGTTCTACATCAACCAACCTCTTCTTGTAGTTCTCAATGATGTGTAAATTTTAGTAGGCAATTAGTTCATTCATTTTCGCATATACTCATCAGATCTAGGATGTTTGTTGGAGCTCTTGATTGGATTTGTATTTTCAAATAACGTCACAGTTTCTCGATTATGTTTAAATATGGGAATTGATTGTCTATTCCCAGACATTTACATTATTTTCAGCTAGACATTTTATCGCATATTTTGCAGTGTGATTAGGATCATTATCTTGTTGGAAGATACAGCCAAAAGAAAGTTCAAGATTGTCAAACGAAATCATTGCATTTGCTTTCAAAATATTTTGATATGGTGCGTCATTAATTCTACCATCGATTATTCAGATATTGCCAATATCTTTTAAAGAAAAGCATCCCCAAATTGTTATGCGCCACCGCCAAACTTTACTGTTGGAACAGTCTTCTTTTGTTTGAAGTCATTGCCAAATTTCCTTCATATATGATTTCACGAATTACGTGGAAAATTCTGGATTGTTGTTCCGTCTGTCCATAATACTCATTCACAATACGATTTTTCTTATATTTATGTTCACGAACGAATTTCAACCCGGCATCTCTGCGTCTATTCATATAGCAGTTGAGTTTTCTGAAGGGAGCGGAACTTTAGATTGTTTCTATGAATTTCATTGCTTACAGTTTGTATTCGTACTCATATTCCTGATGAAAGCAAATCATCCCTCAACACTTGACGTGTAGCCATTGCATTTTGCTTAAATTGACGCATTAAATTTCATCGAAGATCTTGAGGAAATCTTCCGTGCAGCACGTATTCTTCTTTCCTTTTCAACATTTTTGAGATTTTCATAATTGCAATTAATGGAATAATGGTAGTAAATGGAATATTCAGTTATGTCTAAGATTTTCCCTTTTATATTTTATCATCTTTCCGGGGCTTAACTAACAGTTCTTTTGCGAATTTGACAAATCATTTACTCTTGCCAATGTGATAACCTACTTGCCCAAATATGAATTATAGAATGTTCTGTTTGTATTTATAGGTCAAAATAACTACTGATATTATTGTTGAAACATTCTGGAATACTCCATTTGAAAAATATAGGGTATTAATGCAATTTCGATGTTTTAAAATCTGAAATTTTAATTGTACGAATACTTTTTCTCCCAATGAAATGGATAAATCGGATGTATGTCTATTAAACAATTTTTTACTTTTTCCTAGGGATATGTATTTATTATGCATATTTGTACAGTTAATTATATGAAATGGATGTTTATTCATTAATGTAAATGTGTCGCCGGAAAGGGCTCGGACATATAGAACATCCGGACAATTTCTATATCACGAAAGACTAAAAAATAACAAAATTATAATGAATCATGAAAGATGAAGAAGACAATTTAACAGCACTAAGTTGTTTGACTTTTTGACATGTGTGTGTGTGTGTGTGTGTGTGTGTGAGAGAGAGAGAGAGAGAGAGAGAGAGAGAGAGTCTGAGCATCGTGGATGAAATAATAAGGATATTTGAAAACTTAAAAATAAATTGTATGTGTATTTATTCTTAAAGTATTAATTAATTGTAACAGATTTCTAATGCCCTTAGTAGAATACTATAGATATTCCATATTTAAAAACTAAAATTATTACCAAAAATAAAAATGATGGAAACAGACATAGCAGCAGCTATAATCCTACTAACTTCCACCATCCGAAAATATTATCCAATATAAATAACATCAAAATAATTACAACTATATCCAAAACATTTATGGAGATTATCAGAACCAAACATACCGATATGAATAATAGATTAAGGCAGGAATATAAAACATAATTTGCATTCATGCTTCTGACAAAACATTGCGGAAACTTCCAGAGACCTTTTAAAAAAGTATTTATGAAAACAAAATATTCATACATATCAAACGCATTACTTATACATAGAAATGAATTCAACCATTAACTCTTCTAAAGAATTCCACAATTTTTAAAAATGAACGTAACTTCTTTTTCCTTTTAAGCGTTTCACCCCAAGACAGGCGGTAAGCTACTAGCATGCAAGGATTTACAGAGAGTTGGAGCGAGAGCAAATAGAAGTGATAGAGGAAAGGATGAAGAGAAGGATAGGGGATAGATCAAGGCATCTGGAGACGTCGAATGACATTACATTTGAATAGTTGGAGATTATAGCTATCAGAGAAACAGGAAAATGGGAGGGACTTCCACAGGCGAGAGGTGTGACACATGAAGCTATTGGATTAGAAGTGACGGTTACATTTAACAGTTTTGACAGTGAAAGGGTGTGAGAGAGATACCAGCCTAGTAGAACGCTTAAATTCATGAAGTCTGGGAAGTAGCGAAATCAGTTCATCGGAGTAGTTACCATGAAAGTATTTGTAAAAAAGATAGAGGGAGGCGACGGCACGTCTGTGAGAGATAGACTGGAGATCAGGGCCAATTACAATGCATGTCAGTCTCTGGATCTTATCAAGAACCTTGAGACAAACAGAAGGGGCATCGGACCATACATGGCAGCAATACTCCATGCAAGGGCGAATCGTTAATTTGTAGATTTCAAGGATCGATTCTTGCGAGAAAAGATTCCTGGCGCAGCACAGGGAGCCAACTTTCCATGCGGTGGAAGAAGCTATTGACTCAATATGTTTGTTCCATCTCAGCTTAGCAGTCAATGTGAGGCCGAGTAGTCGCAAAGAGTAACTCTCGAGAAGTTGAGCGTAAGACATTCTAATGGGTGACAGGGATGGTTCTCTGTGATGAGTAATAGAGAGCAGTTTTTGTTTTTGAGGCGTTAAATTTAACCAACCAATTCCTGGTACAGTTCACAACCGACTGGATGTCGTTTTCGTGACGAACAGCCAGGTTAGTCTTGTCAACGACACAATATTTTTTTTTTTTTTTGAGGCAGGAGTCAATTGTAGTGTCGTCCGCGTAGATGCCTACTTGGGAATCTATGACGTTTACTTAGAAGCGAAAGTGCCGCTAACGCATCTTATAAGTCTATAAAAATTCGTTGCGGATTTTTACAATATCTCCATTGCTGAATGGGTTCCTACTTTCCGTAGAGAAATTGATAAATCCTGTGAAACACCGTTGCGCATGCTCAAACACACACAAAGAATTGTCTGTATATGTGTGAGAAAAATGTCGTGTACAACAGCAAACAGAATTGATATATTAGAATCGAACGGATTTTCAAAATTAAATATAATTTTTTTATCATTTCTGATATGGTATCTTTAATGAAATACAACGTCATTTATACAAAACCCTATTTCCATAAATTAAAAAGAAACCTCGTACTAAAAATATCTCTTTATTTCTATTCTTCCAAATAGTAAGAGTTTAAGCATCTTCCTCAAATAGATATTTGACTGAAACGTTTCTTGGATCTTCATTCACTAAAAATGGGATTAGATTTCTGATCCTCGACAGTTTTAACGTTGACAATATTCTACGTATTGAAAAAGCTTCTCTCCCCACACGCCCCTACCGTAATTTTTATTTTCAGACTGCTATTAAATAAGTCCATCAGATTAGAGTCGATAGTACATGTACTCGTTTCCGTTCTTCTCCGAGCGCTTATGCATTATCATCAAATTCTGCAGTTTTCTGACAATGTACACCGAATTATTTATTTTGATCACATAGCTTTTGTTCCCGTGTGCTTAAAATAACCCTGATAGCAAACGATAAAAGTCACCTCCAACATCCAATATGATATCGGCAATAAAATATGAACATGTAAGCTTCAACTGTGGAGCGCGTATAGTAATAACTTGCATAAACATTGGATGGGAAATATAAAAGATAATCAGAGGGATTATTTTGCTGGTTATCATAATTGGAAATAAATCCAATCGTGCGGAAGAAATATTGCCAGAGATATTTTTTTTTATTCATTCTTTTTAAAGAATTGTATATTTTTTTCATGTCCCAAAATGAGCTTATATTTTATGGATACATATTTTTTTTAATACTTCAGTTGTTATGGGAATATTTAAAAGAATATACACACACACGCACACACACACTCACACCGCACAACACACGCACAAACACACACATATATATAGAGAGAGATAGAGAGAATTGATAAAATATATTTTAAAATGCATGCTATATCTATAGGTTAAAGTGTTCATTATCAGGAATGGAGCGTATGTTTATGTATGTATCGATATGGTGTGTATATATATATAAACATAACAATATCTACATATATTTCTATATATGTGTGTTAGTATATATATATATATATATATATATATATATATATATATATATATATATATATATATATATAATAAAAAAAGAAAGAGCTGCAAGATATATAGTCCGGTGTAATTATTGATGTTTTTATTTTTACAAAACAGTGCTCAATGTATATATACATATATATACAGAGCATAAGTATTATAAATTAACTGATTTAAAATATTTTTATTTTAAATATAGTTTCTCCGCTACACAGGAATTACCATATATGTAGTAACTCACAGACACGCTATTTCGCAGCAGGAAGGAAAGTGAATTTTTGCATACTTATATTTGAATAAACACGCCAGTGAATCAGAGTGCACAATTCCTAGAAGAGTTTGCATTATCAGCAGGAGAATACACTGTTTACAAATTCGCGTTTTCCTTCAAAAGTGCTCGGCCGAATTTTATTTCCCTGTACCCACAGCTCATCAGTGTGGCTAGCATCCGATTCCCTCATGCCAGGATCGAAACCCGACTTCTTTGACATCAGTCCGAGATTTTCCTAAACTCTCAAATCCGGCATTGAGGAATGTGATTTTTTTTTATATATATATATATATATATATATATATATATATATATATATATATATATATATATATATATATATATATATATATATATGAGTGCATATACATCTACTTTTCTATTCATTACCATGCAAGATGTTTGATATCAAAGTGAAGTAAACGCTCTTTTATCTCTTCCCAGCACTTTTCTTAGATTTGGGAATGCTTCTTCCGCCGATCTAATGCAGGCTCGTATCCACGTGTCGATTTTAGTATATACAGGTTATAAAACAATGACGGTGACACAGAAACGAGTGTTCTTATCAAAATTCAACTGAGAACCTGAAAATCTGAGAATCTTCTAATGACAAACATAATTTTCAAAATAAAATAATATATGCCACATATACACATCCTGTAAGAAACCAATGAAAAAAAATCAAACCTCTTTTTGCAAAATTATATAAACCTACAAGACACAATTAAAATTCAACATTGGAAATATATCATGCATGTTTTGATCGAGACTTTTCTAGAGAAAACTCCAATTCCCTGTATATAACATCAGGCAAACACAGTCAAATCGCTTTTGTCTTGTCGTTTTATTTCTAACACAGGACGTTACAATGTACTAACGTGATTCACAAAAATAGAACAGTTTCTACAACAAGGCTCAACAGGAGGATAGATTTCAGTCTCATAAATTTTCTTCTTATTACTAAGGGGAGGCCATAACTCACGATAATGTAATTCCCTTGGACTGATATATTCTAGCTGAAATGATAAAAAAGCGGAAATAGTACGAATCGATTTCTAAATGTCCAACACAACAAAAACTTCAAGAATATCGACAAATCCAACGACTGTATTTGGTAAACAAAACAGTATAGTGTAAAAATAATTAAAAAAAAATGAATATACATTATTGAATAATTAGAATACTTGAGAAAATTGCAAAATAAGCAATCAAGACAAATTACGTTAGAGTAAATCATTACATCATTTGAAATGTTTGCTGAAAATTTTTGACATTTCTTTACAATATATTAAATTTATAAAGCAAAACCTAAAAAAAATATATATTCCAAATGAATAGAGGAGTCGATGTACTTTATTCTTGACGGTAACAATGTAACACAAAGGAGTATAATCCAAAATTATCTTTCTTTAACCTAGTATTAATCCGGATATGATACGAAATCTTTCTAAGTTATAAAGTAAAATAAATAATCAAATAACTGTTTCTCTTGCTGTGGTAGATGTAATTTCGCCCAATACCGCAACTTGCTACAAAACCAATACATTAAACGTAAAAGCGGTATCATGGATTTAAGTAGCTTATTCAGATGGAAAATTTCATATAGATGTTATGCATGACACCAAAGACGTTCAGAAATATGTCAACTCTCTGATCTATCAATGGCTTTGGGTGAAGCGAAGCCTGTAGATTTCGGTAAAATAAAACATCATTTAGTAGTTTTGACTGACGCTATAGAATCACCAAATAACTATCTCTACAAATTAAACAACATCACTTGAGGATGTATTCAGAGAAAATTTCGTGCGGCTTATATTTAACAAGTTAGAAGCAATTTTATTCCATTTTGAATCAGATCTTGATGGATTTATTAACAAATTCATCGATGATTATTAATTGAAAAATAATATAGACTTCTTTGAGAATATTAATATATATAAAGCATGATTTGTCAAAAATAATTTGTTTATGACATGTAAGGTAATGCTGAGCTGAATTCCACACATACATACACACCCATACATACTGAGTTTAAGTGAATTGATAATTAAATCGATACGTATAAAATGTTCATAATATAAAAGACCATGTGTAATAAAATATATCGATAATAATGGCGGCTAAAGAAATGAGCAACAACGAAGTAGTAGGGAAACTGGGGGAAAAGACATTTATCATTAGTGTCATAAATATATATATATATATATTTCTATGGTACATAAAGAAAAGAGTGCATAGAAAATTTCACACTCACTTCACATACTGTAAGCAAGTGTGGAAATTGAATGCGGCACATAGCCTACCTAACGGTTGACCCCGAAATGGTTGACATAACAAGATTTAGGTGAAATAGTAAAATAAGAGTATTAGTAATAGATCCAGAAGACAGATATTTGTGGAGAGACATGATCAAGCATGTTCTAAGGGGAGATGACAAATAGAAGATACGGGTGTTTATATCGATGTCTGCTTTAAAAATCAAAGGTATCCATTATTTTTCGGAGATAGTTGCTTACGTCACCAGTGAATCTATTTAGCTCTGAAACAAGTTACCTGTCTGTGGATAGGTTAATATAACTGGCGTGAATATATATATATATATATATATATATATATATATATATATATATATATATATATATATTATAAATTAAATAATTTAACAGATGTTTTTTTCGCTACACAGTTCTAACCATGTTTCAAAAATGGAAGCTAAAAGCCACGAATATATTTTGTGATTAAATTAAAGACATTAGTTCCATTTCGTCCTCAAGCGAATTTTGGAGTCCAAACATGGTTAGGACTGTGTAGCGAAAAAACATATTTTAAATCAATTAATTTATAAAATTAATGCTCTGTAAATTTATATTGAGCACTATTTTGTAAAAATAAAAATATCTATGAGAACACCGGATTATATATCGTGCTGTTCTTTCTTTATATATATATATATATATATATATATATATATATATTTTATGGGGTATATGATTTTATTATAGCAATAAAAATACATTTAGCATTGACTCGTTTACAATCTGGAGTTATGCTCTCTCTATATTGCAGATAAAGAAGTTTGAAACAATTTATTTTCAGTGTAGAAAGCCTTCCCTCTGAAAGCAATCGGAGTGTCTCTTAGGACTTATTATGATTTTAATTTAAGTATTAATACGCGCTGATAGATATTACATAGGATTTTTAAGTTTTATTTTATTGCAATATATATAACATCGATATATATATATATATATATATATATATATATATATATATATATATATATATATAATGATAAAAGTAGTCAGAGACTTTCATTATCCATTTCGATTATAACTTATTTCATGAACACCGAGGTGTTTAAATCTTCAGATAAAAATCTCCATGCTAAAATATTTGACGGAGGAACTTTCTCTATGACGAGTTGAACGTCTCAATGTTCACGAAATAAATTATAATCGAAATTGATAATTAAAATCTTCGTCTTCTTAATATCATTATAGTTCTATATATATAGGCCCTATAGTCTTCATTAAGTTCTCCTGTATCTATATCCTCCACGGAATTATCCTTCTAGTCAAAAACTTGTAAGACACACACACACACATATATATATATATATATATATATATATATATATATATATATATATATATATATATAGATAGATAGATAGATAGATAGATATTAATGTCTGGGGAATTATCCTATAAAACGTTTCATGTAAATCAGAGGCTTGAATGTGGTGTTTAAATGCTGGCATGAAATATTCTGGGAAATTCGGAGAAAATATTTTACTGTAGATATTTTCTTTTTGTATTAGTTTGAATTAATTTGCTTAGGGATTATTTTGAAGTGTGAACCAGCTAGACTTTCTCTGAAAGCTAAGCCATCACAGAAATATTGCCAAAATTTCACAAACCCTTACTTTGATGTTGTTTCTTGAGAATCATACGTTTTTCGACAAACACGAATTACGCCATTTACCATTTATAACATGAAATTCAAGATGGCTGACCAGCAAACAATGCTCCGGATATTCGTAATCTAATGACAGTGTTCTCTGGACGAGCTGATCACTGTACCTAATACTTTGTTATCGATAATGAAATGACTTTTGGTCGATGATAACGAATGGAATGGAACGTACACTGTACAGTGATCTTAATTGACATTCGATATTTGAATTTGGCCGGATTTGTTGTAATGACTGAGATTCCAATCATGCATGATTTTGGAAGGATTTGCAACCATAAAGGCAGTATATCTATTCTTCTTGACAGGAAAAGGAATTTCCTGAAAAAACTACAACAAAATCGATCTTCGTTCCAAGTCTGCTACATTCATATATATTTTGGAGGTTGAAAGCCTCCAGTGTTGTTTCTAATATTTTACACGCACACACACACACACACACACATATATATATATATATATATATATATATATATATATATATATATATATA
>CAHIKZ030005300.1:852500-920000 GCA_903632075.3 Acanthosepion pharaonis
CAGTTTGGATAATAAATGTTAAAAGTTCTCATCTCATTCATTTTAAGGAATTATAAAATATCTTATTAAGTTAAGTCATAAGTAATTCCCGTTTTGGAGATAAACGTGTAATTATGAACGTAACATCCTAACTGCTAATTATAAGTGGCAGTTATGAATAATGTTGCAGTATACAAACATATTTAGTTCTTGCAAGTGAAAGCATTTCCTGGTAAATAATGGGAAATATATAATTAAATAGAATGTAATTGTTATTTATCTTAAATGAGGGATTTCACAAAAAAAAATGGAGTTCATCTTTTAATCAAATTATCATAATGTCAAATAATGTCCTTCTAAGGCAAATTCAATTGGTAATTTCTACCATCGAACCTGTTGCCCATTTTGTCGAAGTTAATTCGGCATAACATGGTCTTAAGATTGACAAAATGTTAGCGTTGCTGTCCCAAATCTGCGTTTACGCTTTCCGAGGACCTGTTGAAAGTTTCATTGATTGTATACCTCCGTACGAAGCCACAAGTCATCGTGGCTGAGGGCTTGAATATGCTAGCCTTGATCATATTTCTATCATTGATCACAATGTAAATACACCTGACTTTCATGGGATGCATCTAAACAGTAAATTGACACATTTGAACGGATTTGTATGGTAAGAATACTAGTTTTACTTTCTGCTATAGAAGGAAATCTTGGTTTGGATATATTTATAACATTTGACATAAACTATCATAATCATATGCAGCAATAAAATACTAAAAAAAGACCGTTATGAATTTCATAGTTTTATTTTTAGTTTTACTTTAATACGAAAGCCTAAGAAACACTCAAATTAGATTATTAATACATGAGATTATTTTAAGAGAGGGAAAACGAAGAAGCCGGAAGTGAATATTATGAGGATATATAGGATAAATATCCGCTGACACTGGACTTAAATAGCTTAAGAATATAGTTTCAGAGAAACATCCTCAGGAGTATCTCTTCCACAAATTAATATTTGTGAAAATGTCCGAGTCAAATGTACTCTTTACCAAAGGTAAAGGAAACGAATGGAGATGATTTGTCGCCTTGAATATGGTGGCTCTTAAAGGTGAATCTTTGATATTGTAGATCTAAGAACTCTAGGAAGTTACACGATTTGGCATTGTAATAGCGATAGATTAGCGAGAGGCTAGTAAATTCTCCTCTATATGATAACGGTTGCGGGGTAGAATACAATTAATCAACCACAAGACCACGTAATATCTTCTGATCACTGTTAATATAGATATTAGAAATTTCCCCAGGCAAATTAGTTCTATATTAAGTGTGTAAATAAATCTATGGAGTGGTTTATTACATATCTATTTATCAATCCTCAGTTGCGTCTATGTCTTTTTTTGCAGAGTGCACTTAGGGGCAACTCCGTCACAGGACAGAATAGCAACTGAATAATATGATAATGAGAGGTTTCCGACAATGGGGAACAGCTGCTCGAAGCCGCGCCCTCTCATTGCACCGGAAAGAGGGATCGGTGCTCGAACCGAGGCCAGCGCAACTGACGGCTGCGGGAGAAACGGGAAATTTTTATTCCTAGCCCGAGTGTAGGTGCTCGGGTTCCCACTTTTAAAAAAAAGACCTTGTATCAAAACTATTCTTAGTGGGGAGATAGAGTAAATACCAAATTCTACATTAAATCTAGTCAATTCAACTTAAGCAGAGGAACGTTCGATAAATTTGATAATTTTTTCTTTTTAGTGCTTTCAGATTTACATACTCTTATTGTCAGCTTCATGATACCATTACTTTTTACAAGACATCATTACTTTTTACATTGTGACATTTCTTATGTAATAGGTTAAAATTGTTTCTGCTGTTTCATGCGTTTATATGAAACTATGTCAATATAAACCGCGGATATATGAAACCAGTTATGGAGAATTTCAAATTAATATTTTTGTCAGCAGAATTAATTAAACCTATTTGTATCTTCAAATGTAAGCCCATATACCGTATATACTCGCGTATCATACGTCTTTTGAAGACCTAAATTTAACGCTTATCTTTAGTGGGTCGACTCATACACGACATGTAAAATTAGCGTTTCTAAAGTTGGAGCTGACTACACTGTTGGCCGAATTCTCCATTTACTCTATGTAAACGTACGACTTTATTTAAAATAAACATGATTTTGATAAAAGTCATATTTTAATTAACTGTATCCAATAATATTGTATGTAATATTCATATATGAATTTCCTATTGTAAAATACAAATAACGCAAAGACTATAGCGTTACTAAAGATATTGTATCGTTCTCTTTTAGTTTTTAAACTTATATAACTAGAATATATGATAAACGAGATTGCGGGTTAAACGAATATAGATGGTACTGAAGGTAATTCTATTATTCCATGGCAGGATATCTATTAATCTCTCAAAATTTCGGACATCGCCAACCGATTTCCTTATAGTCTTATTTCAGAATTACATTTCATAATGAAAAATTTATTTACAACTCATCATACTCCTTCGACCTTCATATGGTTGCTCGGAACTCCATTGGCAATCACTTTCCACACTGTTTCGACCTGTATTCATGTCCGCATATACCCAATGCTCAACTGAGCTATGTTGCCGGGGAAAGTCAATTTTCCTGAGAAGACTCTTGCATAATGATGCCAAAAGAGTAAGGATGAAACGATTTCCCTGCCTGCATGGTGGCAGTGACCGGCAAACTAATCGTTTTTGTTTGAGCTTAAGAGAGATTGGTCTCAATTGTCCATGAATTGAGTTAAAAATTGCATGGGATCTCCATCTGATGTTTTACTTTTTTTCTAAGTAGATTTGTATATGTTCCATCATGTCGTTTTTAAAGACGAGCAGATAATATCCAAGTTTCTGACCCATACAGACGAACTGGTTCCATCAATGGTTTGGATTTTAAGGAGGATGGAAAGTTCTAGCGACAAATCTTGTGAAGTTTGTTACACGCATCTCATGCAAGAGCTTTGCGAATTTTGTAATCTTTTAGGGATTCTATTATATCTATATATTAGTATATCTATTATCCACAAATAATTTGATTGATAATATAATATAATGTAGAATTCGGGAATCCATTATATTTTTATATTATTATATCACTTATTCAGAAATTATTAAATGAATAATATATTATATCTAGCAGTAGATCCCGGCGTTGCCCGGGGTTATAACAGCAAGAGATAGAGCAAGTATCGACCATCATAAAGACTGAAAAATAAAATTGACAAAGATTATTGTTTAAGGTTGACGGACACGCATGTCTTAATTATTTTTTTTTTTGTTTTTTTGGGTTTTTTTTTTACAAATTGGTCAAACCCAAACTCGAACAAAAGCATTGTTTTCAATCGTTATGAGTCTATCGATCGAATAGAATTTTATTATAAACAATTGTCTTGTAAATGGATTTTTTAAAGTATTCTTAATGTAAAAATAAAGAAAAAAATGTGCAAGACAATAAGAAACACTACCTGCGGTGAGGTTTTGTGGAAATCGGTTGAAAAATGTAGGAAATCCGATCCCATATATAAACGAACACACACACACACACACACACACACACACACACACACACACACACACACACACACACAACCTGGGTTTTATAATAAGTATAACTCGATATGAGTTGTTCCTCTTTCATTCTGGCGAGCGATGCCTCTTAATCGTGTTTTCAAATTAATTTTGTGCAAAAACAATTGTTTTTTTTTTCAATTGTTGGCGCTGTCAGAACCTCCACATGGTAATTTTACGTAGTCCTGTGAAGTTTTGTTGAAATCGGTTGAAAAATTTAGGAAATCTGATCCAATATATAAACGTACAGACACACACACACACACAAACACAATCTGCGTTTTATAATAAGTAAGATGCAGAATTTGTAAGAGGCAAAATTGATAAAAGTTGTGATTTGTTTATGTTAACAATCGTTTTCACGCCGGCAGTTACATTTTTCTTTTCTGTTGTAAATTTTGTTTTCCTGATACTCATTCGTTTTTGTTATTTCTTTTTTTGATTTTTTTTCTCCTTTTATTTTATTCTTTTTTCACCATTATATTTAATAATTTTTTTTTTTTGTTTTGAATAATTATCTTTCTTTTTCATCTTGTTCCTATTCATTCTGATTGTTACTTTTTTTTTACTTTAACGGAAACTTTCCAACTTTACGCTCTTTGTTTATATTTGCTTTCTTTTTTGTTTCACTTTTTCTCAAACAATAAAACGATTTCCCTGGAATTCCCTTGATTCCACTGATTATTCATTTCTCTAGTTGTTTTACTTCGCAGTCTTTATAGATTCCCTTTGCATTTACACATTCCTTTATTTCGCAAAAAATTACAATCATTTCTTAATATAACTTTCCTTCTTTTGTTTTCCTTCCTTTTTTTCATCGTTTTCTTTGTTTTGGATAATTGTTTCTAAGTGCCTAATTTTTCTCTTAATTTGTTTCTTTCTCTTTGGTTTACTTTATTTTTCTTTCTATCTTTTATTTCCTTCTCTTTGTAATTTCCATCTTTCTCTTGTCTCTATCTTTGTATGTTTGTAATGTTTGTTTTCTTTTTATTCTTTATTTTCCTTCTTGCTCTTATTTATCTTTTTTATTTTATCTTAATTTCCTTTATTTCATTTTCATTTTTTATTTCGCAAAAATCACAATCATTTCTTACTATACCTTTCTTTCTTTTGCTTCCCTTCTTTTTTCACCGTTTTTTTTTTTGTTTTGGATAATTCTTTCTAAGTCTTTAATTTTCCTCTTAATTTCTATTATGTTCTTTTTCATTGGTTTAATTATTGTTTTTCTTTCTATCTTTTATTTCATCCGCTTTGTAATTTCTATCTTTTTCTTGTCTCTCTCTTTGTATGTTTGTAATTTCTATTTTTTTTTCACTCACTTTTTTCCTTCTTCCTCTCATATATATTTTGTTTTACTTTATCTTTATTTCCTTTCTTTCTTTTTCATTTTTTAATTCCTTTCTTTTTTTTTGTTTTCGTTACTTTTCATTTCTTTCTTTTTTTGTTCGCTTTGTATCCTTTTTCGCTTATCTTTCATTTGTATTATCGCGGCACTTTCTCTCAGTTTCACTTTTCTTTATCTTTCCTTTTAGTTTATACTCTCATGCTTTCTCTTGCACATTATATTTTCATTTTATCGTTTTGATCTGTTTTCCTAATGTGTTTATCTTTCTGCCGTTTGGTTTCTAACGCCGCGTGATTTCATTTTGTCCATTATTTAGTTGGTCGCTTTCTTTCTTACTTTCTTTCTACTTTCATTTTATGTATATCTGTATATTCAGGCTCATAGTCATTAATTTTAACTTAGCATGACATCGTGCCAAACAAAGGTGAAAGGAAGACTTGAAATATAACGTTCCTCTATATTTGAATTCATGGATTTTAGCTTGGCTCATAGAACAACTGCAATTGCAAAGAATATTCAAATACATTCTCACTTTACCGAATTTATATGTATGAAGACGGGTTAGCTTTATTTTACAAACATAGTGTAATATATCTTGTATAGTTGTATTGATAGATTTTACCTAATGTATTGATTGTTGATCCATAAAAATATATTGCATAGTTGTTTGTCCAATCGAGGATAGACTGCTTGCACATTAAATCCTGATGGTTTAGCATTAAGCTAAAAAATTCTGTATTTTTTCTTTAAATTGCATCTAGCTCACTCTGTATTTCTCTTCGTTAGTCTTGCATCACGACTGAATAAATCACGTTATCAAACTGAGATCTCGTTGGCCTAATGACATCATTTGCGAGTCAGGTGGAGAGAAAATGCTCAGTTGGATGCACAGGAGAGTTTTTCATTGCTTTATCTACAACTACATGGATTCTGTTCAACTAAAAACAAAATCTAGAATAGAACAATATTGTTTTGCCCGGTTTTCTAAAAATAAAAAAAAGACTTAATTTATTTAATGACACTAGATATTTTTATGACATTCATTTGACGAGTTAGTACCATTCTAAATTGAGCACGTTTTTGAAGTAAGCTGTACGTTTAAATCTGCAGTAGAATTTACGTGCATTGGAATGTCATTTAGAAAGCCTTAATTAACTGGAGAGCCCATTATTAACCAAAGCAATTCTGAACTTTCTCGACTGTACTGGTGAAATGTATGGCAACATGTCAGTAATAAAACCTTGAGGTCAGCTAGTGAAACTTAGTGCAAATATTTACTGCCAGTTTGCCAAATTTCACATTGAGTCACACGAATAATTTACAACGACCTATCGTGTCTTCATAAGAGCTAACTTCAAGTGTGGGTATGTTTGGTGGATTTCCGAACAAAATCTTTCTGCTATTCAGTGACCATTACACTGGATTAATATTTACCAAACAAACTACTATAGTCTATTCTGCACTCACTTGCTCTGTGCTGAGTTAAAATAGGTAACTGAATACTTAATTTAACATATGACTAGTTTGTATAACTGCTTAGAGAAATAGTAAATTATCTATTCTAACTCAATTAATAGTGGTGTTTGGCTGTACATTACTGAGTATGCTACAATAATATCTAATTAATTCTTGTTGTTGAAGCCATTACAGGTATATTCATTACTCTACAAACCCAGGATATATAGATTATACTGTGTTGAGTGTTCCTTCTATGCATAATGCAGGACAAAATGCACAGATTGTTAAGATTATCAATTTGAAAAAAAAAAAACAAAACAAAAAAACACACCAGAACTCAGGGTTACTCAGTCACGATATTTTCCCCCACGACGGAAGGCCTCCCAACAATTTTCCAACAGTTAGTATGTCAAAAGGTGGTATTATTTAAAATTTTCAACACTGCCACATAATATCGAATCCCTTGGTTGATATGAGCTAAGCATCTCCTCTTTGACACGTAGAACATGACGTGACAAGCCGGTATCTAATGTTTGTAAGGTTAGCACTCAACCAAACACCCATATTTAATTACTTAGCTTACGTCACAATATCTAATGAGAAATCTATATATTTCATAGATTTATCTCACCTCACGATATTTGTAACTTTGTCCCAGACTAGAGTACACTATATATTTAGGAAGCACCTTGCCCAGAATAAATATACGGTATTGAGATTCAATATTAATTTGCTAACACACTGCTCTGGCTTGGTTATTGAATCCTTTCTATGGGTAATATGTTACGAAAGTAATGACTCAGATAATTTCTTTTGCAGATAATTTGTTCTATTAAAATGAAAGTGAAATTAACCGTCACAGCCGACACAGTGTAATTAATAAAGAAATTATTATAGATATTTTAATTTAAGAGATATTGAATCTACAAAAGATTTCTGTTGATGTTTTCCATTTATATTTCTCTTCATTATTTTCGAACACTAGTATTTCTGTCAATAAATCAAAGTAATGAAGTCATGAGTGAAATTACTCAACAAGTGGTACGAATTAGATATTTGTAACCAGTGTGCAGGCGGAGATGTTGGTTTTAATGTATTTCTTCCTATCTAAATTCCACTATATCTACATGGAAAAATATACACATGGTATTATATTGTTGTTCGAGTACCTACACTCTTAATTGCTGTTTGTAGAACGTTCTTTTAAAAAGTAAAAACACTAGTAATTGGTTTAGGGAAAATGTCCTATGCCAGAATTTATGAATAATAGATTAACAGAATCTGGCCTGTACAATTAAATAAAATAAACATAGTCTTAATAAAACAGCATGTAACCTAATCAAATTAATTGGTGAAAAGCTGCAAAATAAACAATTAGTTTATAATATAGCCATGTGACTTAATGGGTATCAATGTTTGATATTTGCTGTGATTTTCTCGAGGAATCATACTGCAAAATAGGGAAATATAAATCTCCTTTTGGGTTATATTATTGGTTGATTTACAAAAATAAGGAAAAAATTACAATTTCTGAATTGATTTGCATGTGACAATTTAATTAATGAGAAGTAGAGATTATTATGAACGCTCTCGTGAACATAAAATACATATTTAAACATACATAAAAATCATCAATGCATACAAGTATTTATCATTAATATTGATATTACACTGATTAAAACGTGTTCATGAAGGACCAATAACACTGGTCAACAAAACAGTTTTGAACTGGAGTCGCGGTACCAAATATCTTTTTTAGGTGATTTGAGGGTGCCGAATCTGAAAATGACTTTACGTTTTCTTGGCCAGCTACTGTATTTGCTGTAAAGAGATGTCTCGTTTTTGGGGGAAAAATATTTTTTTTCACTTGTTTTCTTTATATATCATATTGACCGAATGTAATATTCCTCAAAATAAAATCTAAAAACCTCTCAATTCGTATTCAAACCAAAAAATATTGGTATGCTTATTGAGAAATACTATTTTTACAATAAAATTAGACTAAGTCAATAAAAATGAGGCACCATGCATCTTGACGATTTGAAAGAAATATTTATAGATATATGATTTGCTTTTTGTTTACGGTTTATCAACCATTTGAGGATTATTTAAGGCCGAAAAATATTTTAGGTTTTAAGAATAATTCTTTCTTTGCATTCAGGCGATTTGGGAGAAAGAAAGAGAAAACGAAGAAGAAAGAAAGAAAAAGTAATACGAGACGGGTCATAGGCGAACACACACACCCACGGCTTAAGAGACGAGAATAAGGAAGAAAAGGGTTATTGTTGATAGATATCAAATGTCGAAAATATCTAGGTCACCTACGAACAAGCGTTGACCGATTTCCGCTTATCCACGAAAAATGGAATTGTGTTATCAATGGATGTCACCAAAAGGAGAAACCTATTTTTGAACATTGACGAAACACAGACAGTCTTGACTGGGTGTGGAGAATTAAAATCCCACACAAGTAGTTTTCACTGGCTAAGTTTTTCTTTTCACAGAATAGAATTTTGACCTGCGATAATAAAGATTTTTGTTATCAACACATGGGCCGAAGGAAAATGAAATATGTTTATTTTTGCTTTGGAGACGCCAAGTTGGCTGAGATCTTGGAGGAAAATTTCTTTCTTAGGCCATGTCCAATTAGCGATAAACTGCTTGACAAACGCCACGTGTTGAAATCGAGAGTTGTCACATCGGCCGCTCATGATAAGTGCGATTTAATTATTTTTTTTTTTAGTTAAGCAAGGTAATTCTTTCCCAAAACAAAGACACGGGTTGCTCACGCCCGACTAAGACGTCATTGGCCAAGTGGATCACATGACGCACGAAGGAGGAGGAAAGATACCCGACCAGGACCTCATTGGCCGAGAGTGGTCACGTGACGCACGAAGAATATCAGTCGACGCCTCTATCCAGAGTGTAAGTATGAGAAGCCGATACGAAGAAGTGGGGAAGGCAGTGCACGCCCCTCAGAAGCACGGTGAGAGAGTGGGAGTGAGAAAAGAGTTACCAAAAATGGAAAAGAGTGGAAAATCCCTAACCAAAAATAAGAAGGGTGGATATGTATTTAGAATTATCGAAGAACCCCGACGCCAAACAGACCCACCCCGGTTTTTGTCGGCGTCAATAGAAGCGAGACCCCAACCGACAGAAATCAGTTCGTTCGCCCCAAGCGGGCAGAAGAGGCCAGTTCGTTTGGCCCTGAGTGCAGAGTTCGTTCGACCCAAGCAGGCGAGAAGTTAGTTCGCGCACCGACGGTAGAGATGAGTGCCCAGTAGTTCAGACTCTGGAGAGAAGGAGTTGAGCCCCGGACGGCAGGCAGAGATGAGTGCCCAGTGTTGAAACCGCATCAAGATAGCTGACCAAGATTCACGCACACTTTTGGACTCTTCTTCAACCAAGAACAAGTAGTTTGAAGAGCGACTTAGAACCAGACCAGAGAAATAAGTTTTTCGACTTTCGTCCAAAGACACACCGAAACACAAATTTCTTAGAGAGCAGACAACTTGAAGCGTTAAAATTTGCCTAGCGAAAGCGTCGTGCCACAATCCACAGAACGGGTCGGGAGGTAGACACAGTCCTATGTACCGAACAACTAGACATAAAAAGTTTGTTACCTTTTTCTTTGATACTTTGAACTTTGTGAGATTTCATTTTATTTTCTTTTTACATATTTTTGTGTTATCACCCCCGTTGAACTCAGCTTGCATTACGGCCCCAACCCCTGTTTGATCTAACGGACTGAGATCAATTCACAACGTGGGTAGCCAGACTGGAGATCAGTGCAGTTACCCTAGTAACCAGGCGTTGGAAGCAGGTTGGGAACGGCGAGGCTGGTATCAATCTAACCAGATTCCTACTCGAATAACCAAAGGGTTAGAACGTCACGTTTGGAGCAGCGACACCCGGACGGAGCAGCGAGGAGCGAACAGCTGACGCCGCGGCGAAGACGCCACAATTGGTGCTGTTTAGGGACGTCACAACTGGCGCCGTGGTAGATCAGGATAGAACGTCACAGTCGGCGCTGCGACCGGGGGACGACGTCACAAAAATAACACGATTGATTATAGAAAAAACAACAATTATTATCATCAAATCATTTATTAAATTAAAAGCAGAAATAAAACTTTTGTGAACATAAGAACTATGATAAAATGTTTCTATTTCTTGATTGTCTGCCATGTTCAATGTTATTTAATTCCGTTTTGATATTCCAGCAGTACAATGTACAAGGGAATAGGTGTATTCAACTGGGATGTCTTTAGTTGGAGATTCTTTGGAACTGTGAAAGAAAAAATTCTCTCATTTGGTTTGGTTTTCTTCCGTAGTGAAGAGCTTAAAGATATGAAACAAATTTATGAATATCAAACAGAAGATTTTAGGGATCGTTTGTTTTCTGTTACCTTAATTATCAGGTTTACTAAATTGTATTACTGGCAAAGACTATCAGTTATTTTGGATATTTTCATTTGGAAATATTCAGTCCTTCTATTTTTAAATTTTGCACTCAAAAACACTACTTTTCTAATAAAAATTGTTTATTTCAGGTGGCTGACATAAATTGCTCGGATCACCTGATATTGATGGGTTTCTAAAACCTTTATTAACTAAATTTTGCGATCAGGCAACATCGTAAATTGATCTATTTTTTTTCCAAAAGTGAGCAATGTCAGTACAACAAAAACGGTAGCTAACCATGAAAATCTAAGGTAATCTTCGGAGTAAGCATCATCAGGTTAGCTGAAAAATATATTTTGCTTCTTGGCACAACATATTGTGTTGATCATTGTAATTAAAATGACATAAACAGTGAAATTAAAGAAAATGTAATGTATTATTAAAGAAATGAACCGCTGACAGGAACTGAAACCGTATCACTTTTATCTTGAATACCACTTATTATCCAGATACGACAAGAGTTTCAGAAATTTGTTTCATTTTATTGTGTAAGAAATTCGATGATCTATGCCCGGAGAAGTTAAATCCACAGTAATGTTTTAAATATAATTATTTACGTAGTTAATCTATAGATTACATATTAGGTAATTAACTGAACAACTATTAACACAATTTACGTTATGTAAAAACATGACTATTATTGATAGAGGTGAGAAAATTACTTCAATTTTATGGACAAAAATATAGGTAAATGCCAATAAAAATGTAGACAGTCGATACGGTAAACTCCTTTCTTATCATTTCTTTGGCAGATGGAAAATGGCCGGGAGACGCTTGCTATGAGTTTCAGTCGGCCCGATCCACAAAAATGTCTTAACTACAATCACTCACAGCGTCAGTGAGGTTCTTAACTACAAACCCACCTGGAAGAAAGTAGTCCTAGATATCTCAAAGGCCTTCAAATATATGTGTCATTAAGTAATACAAAAAGGCGCTGTAAGGCTCTTCTTCGTCAAGCAACCTTCCTAACAGGTAGGTCCCTGAAGGTAGTTAATAATAACCATGCCTCCGGAGCTACAGAGGACAACGCAAGCTACCCTCAGGTGTCTGAATATCTCTGACCAACACGCTTTTTGATCTAATTGATCTGCCTAAGAATATACTAAGATCATTTGTAAAAATCTATGCCAATGATATGGTTATGTACAGGCGCATCTCTAAAAGTCACGATGATCAGAGATTGGCGACCAATCTCACTTCCGATCTTCAAAAAACTACACAATGGGGTAAAAACTATCTGGTTGCATTAAAAGCCGTATAGACATGTTCTGAAATTCCGAGAGCTTTCGGTTATACTTTTAGCCATTAGAAAGGATGATTTTATTTTTGCTTTTTAACTGGGAGTATGGTTTGTGTGTATGTTTCTATATGTATAGGGATGGTTTATTTTCCGAACACAGTCCGCACATTGTGGCTGTGTTCGTACTTAATAATATTGATCTTTGGAACTCTCTTTTTTTATTATTAATGCTTACATAACTTTTACAATTGTTTTTATGTGGATGAGATTATTATTCCTGTATTTTCTACTATTATGTTTCGAATGGAGTTTGATAATTTTGTGTGTGTGTAAACGAGATCTATTCGATCTGTGGTCGGATAGGCGTAAGGTAAGGCATCTGGATAGGCATGTCCTAGTGTAACCGATGTAACTATTGCTGAATCTAGTCCTGCCATCGATGATGATTTGTAATTTTATATGGTAATCAGATTTAGTCAAAATAACATGTATTACTTTTGTTGTCTCGTCTGAGGAAAATGTTAGAATTCTTTTTTACTTATTTTGACTCGATTTAGTTTAGTTGTAAGGAATATTATTGTAGCTGTTGCGAGGAGGGAATTTTTTTGGTCATCTCTTAATGTTTGACTGGATATGTTTATATATTTATCGGCGATGGTAGGGAGTAGAATTATTCCATAGATTTTTCAGAGATTATTTGTCTCTTTGAAGTTGGTGTTAAGTAATGCTAAGATTTATGTGGTACAGAGATTCCTTATATTCAGGTTCGGTCAAGGTGTTTTTTATTGCCTCGTTAAGTTTGTGGTTTTCAATATATATATATATATATATATATATATATATATATATATATATATGGCCTGAAGATTCAGACCGTAATTGTGCTGCCTATTGCCCCAACAAGTTAGAACAGGGCACATTTATCGACAGATATGCTGACGATTCACATTCGAGCACACCTCAGATATCACATTTAAAATTATTTCGTTTAAAATGACTTATTTTCCTTCAGTTGTGCATTCCCATGAAAATTGAAAATTATAGGGTGTCTTCTTAGTCAATTGAGTCTTTTTTCTTAACTTAAAAGAATTTACCTCGCAAGCAACGGAAAATGATAAGTGTTGTGTTCAGTGAAGGATCTTTATATTACAGAACTATACGGAAGTCATTGGCTAAGTTTATATTGGGCGATTATAGCTTTATTGAGGAAGACCGCTCAGGAAAAGACCTCCGCTCACTACAGAATATTGGGAATAACCCACAATAAAAAACGCGGGAATTGGCAGAAACAGAACATTTATCAAAATCCACGGCCCATGAACAGTTAGTGAAATTTGGTTAAGGCACGATGTATCATCTGATCTTAGTTAAATGACTCTTTTGGATCGCGTTTCATCTGTGATTTGCTGTAGTGAAAACGTACCTTTTTTTAAGCAAATTCTGACGGGTGGTGGGAAATGGATCATTTACAAAAAAAGTTCAGCTAAAATGACCGTGGGGTAAGCAGCATGAGTCACCTCAAAGGCAGGTTTTCATCTTAAGAATGTCAAGATGTGCATCTGTGAGATTGGAAAGGAATGCAGTACTATAATCTCCTACCCAGTAACTAGTCCATTGATTCTGAAAAAAGAAATACTTGGAACTTTACGAATGAAAGGGATCGATTCAAGAAAAACTAACTGGATTGGCCATCAAGGAAGGTATTGTTTTACATCAGAATAGTGACAGACTTCACTTTTCTTTGGCCACCCCGCTTGACATGGAAGAGTAAACCCGCACAACATATTCAGCAGATATTTCGTCTTCGGATTTGCAATTATTCTGGCCCTTGCAAAATAATCACAATGATAATAATTTTAATTTTTTCGATAACAGATAAAAAAAAACCCAAAAACTTAATGATTTATTTGCCGAGAAACCAGTGAAATTCTTGGAAGATTAAATATTTAATTTGAAGAAAAAAAAGAGAAATCTTGGTTAAGTAAATGGTTCATATTTAGTTGAATGAATATTTTATGATATCATTTTATTTTGTATTTTATTTCCCTAAAAACATCGGCATGGACTTTCCTGGCAATATATATATATATATACATACATACATATATATATATATATATATATATATATATATATATATATATATATATATATATATGTATATATGTATATATATACTGGTGTTCAATATCTATACTAATGAAATATGCAACACACACACACACACACACATATGTATATATATATATATATATATATATATATATATATATATATATATATATATATATATATATATGCGTACATGTGAGTGCATGCGTGTGAATGTGTCTGTCTAAGAAGACGTGACACAATTTTCAAGTAATTCACGTGTACATATTTGATATGCTGAGATTGAAACATATAAAATATATATATATATATATATATATATATATATATATATATATATATATATATATATTTTATATATATATGTGTGTTTATGTGTGTGCGTGTGTCTATACGTGTGTGTAGATAGATAGATAGATAGATAGATAGATAGATAGATAGATAGATAGATAGATAGATAGATAGATAAATTGGCGTGCCAACTATAAGTTTAAGTTTTGGATCTCAACATATATACATGTTAAATACTTACCGATTGAATCACGGCTTTACCCGAATTTTCAGTTTGACACGAAAGAGATCATCACTGGTTAACACGAAGGAAGTTACGTATCGCCGTGACCGATGATGCAAGTGATTTTTCACTACGCCCTATGTTAGAGGCTACATACATCAGAAGTTGGATCAAAATGCCTTAAATAAACATTTTGTGAGCAAATATTTGAAACATGGATTAGATAGAAACCATAGCACATGGAAAAATCCGGAAAGTTTAACCATAGGTTACATAAACTTGCACATATATATATATATATCGATGAGTTTTAAATGTAGAAATTGCGTTCATCTATTTGCGAAAATAAAACATCCCTTCCCGCGGATACTACTTAACAATGCCAAATATTATTTAAATTTTTCACGCTCAGAGACTATAGAATATTACGCTTATAGGTATGAACTTAAATTAAAAAGTTTCTGGCCCGGAAATTTAAATAAAACTTTATTTAAAAGCACGAAAGTACTGCATCTACATAAGTAGGTATTTTAAAATATAATTTTCAAAAGAAAAAAAAAATTAAAAAGTTAATGGCCAGATTAAAAAGAATTGAAAACATAAACACATATAACAGTTTTCGATGTAATAACATTTCAGTGCTTACGCAGACACCTGTTTAGGAATGGTTGAAAAACTCGACTCTTTCAGCGATAAGGTAAAATTAATGGACTTGATGGAGGGTAAGTAAATTCAATAAAGATGATTAACTTTGTTACTTTCAGACAAAATAAACTAATAAAGCGCTGACATCTAGATTTTTATTTCTTTAATAGTCAACTGCGTTTAGGATTATGCTCGCTGATGCATACATACATACATAAACACACGCACATATATATATATATATATATATATATATATATATATATATATATATATATATATATACAAAAACACACAGAGATGAACACACAAAAACACATACTTGTCTTCATACTTCACCCCAAGCAAGGCGATAATGTCACTAAACGCAAGAGGGCACTGAAAGTAAAACAAATGAGAAGACTACTGAAAAATTAAAAATTAGAACTACTATATTACCTACTAGGACTATCCGTAGTTTATTAAATAGCACCAGCAGACAACATATTACATCCGATGCTTGCATCTATCAAATATCATGCAAAAATTGTGACCTAAAATATGTGGGTGAAACAGGTAGGTCCTTAAAATCTCGTGTTTTCGAACATAAACGAGATATTCGTCTCGGTAATTTTAATAATGCTTTAGTTGTACACACAACTAAAAAGCAGATCATAATTTCGATTTCGATTCCGTGAAAGTATTAAAATATTTTCATAATAAAAATCTCAGGAGGATTTATGAAGCAGGTATAATATCCATCTCACGCACGGTGAATACTAGACCTGGTTTCTTTAATATTTCCCTTTTTTAACGAGATTGATGCTCGACAAGCACACACATAAGAATTTTAGAACCTAATAGAATTCTTTTCATTTTCTTTTTCTTTTTCATTTCAAAATAATCACAAACTTTCAGGAATACGTTATGAAAGCGTCGCCCATGTGACGACAGCGTGACCATGTTAGACGGAAGGCTGATCATTTTAAAAATTTTCAGTTATCTGTTCGGAATAAGACTTGTGTTTTTATGTCCATCGTATTTGTCATATTGAACTGAATTGTATTTTGATGAATATTGTCTTGAAAAAGGTTTAATAAACCGAAACGTCAGACGTCGACATTTCTTTCATTTAACTACATTTAAGGATTTTTGTTTGTTTTTTCAAAATTTCTTCATATATATATATATATATATATATATATATATATATATATACAAAGAATAATCACACATAGAATTAATCAGAAGTATCAATGCGATTATTGGCGACATCCATCGCTAGAAAACATAATATATGCATTAAAATCCTGTTAATCCATAGTGCGAGTTTTGATCCTTGAAGAAAAACTTGTTGTCTGTAGTTTTTCAGTTTATTTGATGTTGAAATGCTAATACTTACGGACAGTCTTCCATCCATCATCAGGCATGTGTTTTTTTTTTCCTTATAAAATCAAAAACTTGAGACGATATACCTGTATGTCGACCGAAAGATGTTTTTTGAATATCTGCTATTATTGACGGTTGTAAGATATCGGAACGTGCAAAGACGCAACGCTAAGTTTTTCAAAATTTTTAAAGTCTTTTATATATATATATATATATATATATATATATATATATATATATATATATATATATATATATATATATTAACAGAAACAGTAAAAGATAACATATACCGACGAGAGTGTAACAGCAAGAATCTTCGGTCCGGCTCTTACACCTGACTGCTGGAATCTTCCCTCTCCAAAAGTCAGTACCTGCTCCTGTCATATATGGTTGAACGGAGGGGTATACTAAATGATTTTTCTTGTCCTGATATTTTTTTCTGGTTAGTACAATTATTTCTATAATTGATGTTACCAATTTTGTATCCACTATTTTTTTAGGGCTGCGTTTTAAAACTTACTGTGTTGTTGGAATATTTCTTTATTAGCTATTCTCTATTGATGAGGGTGTATGTTTAATTATAGATGGAGGGTGGTTTGACTTAGGGTGTATATATAAGGGGTTAATATTAGGTTTTCTATGAGGTTGGTATGTGTTGTTTGTTAAATCTAGAGTTATGTCGAGGAAGTTTACACTTATTAATTTAGTACAGATTGTTATTTTTAAATTTAGATTTCTAAATTCACTATATATAATCTTTCTAATTCGCATTGAATAATTAGCATGAAAACAAACAAGCAATAAAATAATTTTTAAATTCCATACTCTAAATAAATCGTTTAAATGCCCAACAAAAAACAAAAACAAAAAGAAAACCCTTTATGAATTCATCAAAAAAACAAATGATAGCGACTTAGGAGAGTTTCTTTTTATATACACAAAACCCTTTCAGAAAAAAATGAAAACTAAAATAAAAAACAAAAAAATCTCCATAGACGCTTAACCAGACCAGACGATGTCATCTTCCGCTTTAAATTTAGACACCCAAACCTTACACTGACTTGACGTCTTTGAATTTAACTGAGATATTGATACAAACTATTAAACCTTTTGCCCATTTTCTTTAAAACATCCTCTAGCCGTTACCATAGTAATTTTAATTTCAATCATGAAAAAGCTTATAAAACGCGTAAATTTCAGGAATAAGTTATTCCAAAAAAAAAAAACGCTTGAAAATGGAACAGAGCTTGGTACTTTAATTCAATTTAATTCAATTAATTATATTGAAGTTTTTGGCTCTTGTTTTGAAACATGAGAACTCTTATGTAGCGTTGGAATCATATTTCCAAATAAATAATTATATTTATGGTCTACGTTTGTATCTAGGACTATTTTTAAAAATAATAACAAAATTGCTAAAGAACTTTGGATTATTTACCTAACGAGTTCTTTTCTTATTTTCTATATATTTTTCACACACACACACACACACACACACACACACACACACACACACACACACACACACACACATATATATATATATATATATATATATATAAATCATTAAATTCCC
This sequence comes from Acanthosepion pharaonis, assembly GCA_903632075.3. Taxonomy (NCBI): domain Eukaryota; kingdom Metazoa; phylum Mollusca; class Cephalopoda; order Sepiida; family Sepiidae; genus Acanthosepion; species Acanthosepion pharaonis. The sequence continues at coordinate 870,823 of CAHIKZ030005300.1, forward strand.
TGACATACAGAAAATAGTAATCAAGAGGGTAATAGATAGCTTTTGACATTGCTATGACAGTTGCTATGACAAGTTTTTCGGATATTAAAATTGACTACAAAGTATATAAACTGTTTTTTGGTTTATAATTCCCCAGATATATTTAGAAAACATACTTTTCGCCTACTTTTTAAAAGATGCTTTATAGGCGTAACTTCTTTGTTTCCAGGGGCATTCATTTACTCCTATGTATATTTTTCTACGAAGCCTGCATATTTTACAGCGGCTTCGTATATTGCACTATTTACTAATCACTCAACGTTTAAGGGACATTCGGTTTTTGCTCTGAAGTTATGTGTGTGTTTTATTAGCGATTTGGTGGTCGCTTTGCAGTTCAGCTTTTTTATTCGTTGTTTCATGCTCTTGGTGCAAACGCAGGCGAAGTGTAAAGAGTTTTTATTCAATAACTTGTGGAGAGTTAGTGATAGGGAAGTTCTTCTATATACGTTTAATGAATATTTTTCCACTGTCAGTTTTCGTTTTTATTGTATGTTTCGTAGAGCCAAATGATTTTTCTCTTTCTGTTGTCTTTTTGCGTTGTGTGTTGTGTACGTGTTTTTTTGGCGAAACTCCACTATCTTTACGACAGTTTCATAATCTTGGTTTCGTTTAAGATGGATTCACTGGAAGAATTTTCATATGGCCACCGATATATTGATTGTGGTATCTTTTTGATTATTGATTGCTTGTCGAGGGAAGATGTGTGTATATAATGTGCTCTGACGTTCTATTTCTAGAGTGTTTAAAAGGAACTTTTCTTAAGCTGAATGTGTCATCGACAAGATCTACAACTATTAGGTTAGTTTTCATGTCTATAACAATCCAATACTTTTGAAAATTTTAATGTTTGATTTTCTGTTCTAATGTCTTTTTTCTATGGCGGTTTATTGTGATTATAATAGAGTCGTCCCTGTAGATTAGACATTTGACAACATAGATCTAGTTATAATGCACAAGTAACCAGCATACATAACTAGTAGAGCCAAAATACAAATTATATGGCCTGACAATTTAGTTTAAGCCAGAAAACATTTGACACTGGGTTTTCAATTGAAATTCCACTTTTATATTTATATACGTTCTATCCCTGATATTGAGGACTTCATACCATTAATGTAAAATTGATTTCAACTATATTTTATCATATATATATATATATATATATATATATATATATATATATATATATATATATATATATATATATATATATATATATATATATATATATATATATATATATATATATATATATATATATATATGTATGTATGTATAAATGAATAGGAAGAACAGTTAGATATATATTTAAATTAATTACAAAATTAAATTCGAAGCTTTTAGCTTCCATTTTTGAAACATCGTTAGAACTGTGTAGCGAAAAACATATTTTAAATCAGTTAATATATATATATATACATATATATATATATATATATATATATATATATATATATATATATATATATATATATATAAACTCTTCTTTGGTTTTATACAGTACGTTAATTTAGATTGCGTCGAGAATCTTAAGATATACTGAAGAAACCACAAAAAAAGTTTTGGCCGTAATATACGGCGAATGTTAGATTTATGAAAATGTTATATGGGTTCAGAGAAAATTAATTGTCTGGCACGACACTTTGCATCAAATTTCTAGCATTTTCTTCAATATAATCAATCTATTTCATGTCTGTAGAAATCTCGAGACTAATCACGCGTATGTGGTTTAAAATTTACGTAATTCAGAAATTGCTATTCTTATTCACATAGGGAAGATTGTGTTTCTCACATTAATTTCATATGTGTAGGTGCTCTTACTTATATTTGTGAATACGTATCGCTAGGAACGTCTTCTATATATGGAGAAGTGAACGTATGAATAATAATTATGCTAGTTTCGTTCCGTAAGTTCCCAACATGGCCCACTAGTGTTGATCAAGTAAATATTACCTGAACATTACCTTTGTTAATACGAATTATGTCATGGTATTGCATTAAAATAATAGACGTAACTTAATGTCTCCCACAGAGTATTATATTTTATTCAACATCAGTCTTCGCCAATCACAGTTTAACTATGGGTATATGTACGCGCGGAGGACCTCTTTGAATGTGAATTGACCGTGAGCATTTAAGTGTATGATTACTACAGTGCATTAAAATTTGATATTAAATAATGAAATAAAGATTAAAAATGATAATTTCGACCATTTAATAATGACTGACGTCTGATAAATACTAATTTACAATAACGTTTTGCAACGAAAAATGAATTATATATATATATATATATATATATATATATATATATATATATATATATATATTGAAGTTAACGGTTTTCTGCAGACATGAACAAATTTTCGCATTAAATACTTAGCATGAAAAAAAAATGCCATAGTTTAATAAAAGTCTTAAAAGCTAAGCCAAATCATTAAATAGGAAAAACCCTTTCTGTAGTCGTCAAAAAACAAATTGAAATTCAGTGTAATACGGTTCGTATATAAAACACCCACTTGAATAAACAAATAAATAAATAGATAATCAGATGGACAATAATAAAACACATCCCCCCGACACATAACGACTTGTAGGCGCGCCATATAAATATCCCGCACTGGGAACTAACTAGAGGTTGACCGCCAACATTACCCTTGAAATAGATACACTACCCAACCTTAGCAAAACCTCTCAGAAGATGATGAATCTATAGATAAGAATTAACTCTCTGACCACTTAACGAAGAAAACTAGCCAAGCAACTCCCACAGTAACAAATGTTATAACGGACCATGCCTAAAAACACACGTAAACCAAGCGATAGCTTATTCCTAACATTTCGCTTCAAGATGAAACGGGACTAAACACCTCAATTCAACTTAATTTTAATAATTATTTGGATGGTTTCACCTCTCGTTTTTGAAACAGGTGAATTCTCATGTAGCGAAGGAATCATATTTTTAAGCAAAAAAATATTACGATATAAGCTCTACTTCTGTATTGAGCACTGTCTTCTTAAAAATAAAAACAAAAATAATGAGGAATTCGGTTTATGCACCCAACGTGTTCTTTTCTATTTTCTGCATACCTGCGCACTTTATATATATATATATATATATATATATATATATATATATATATATATATATATATACGCACGCACACACACACACACATATATATATATATATATATATATATATATATATATATATATATATATATATATATATATATATGTATGGTGGACTCTCCTGTCGTATTCAGCGTATGATGGTGAAGTAACTCAATTCCTGGGAACCGACAGCCAGACACCAGAACATATGATTTGATTATAGTGTTGAAGGATATGTGCAATCGAACCAAACTTTTGAAGCTCCGATTAGAGAGACCTGGTACACTACGTCATACAAGATTCACTAGCGACCATCATATATATATATATATATATATATATATATATATATATATATATATATATATATATATATATATATCTTAATATTAAATTATCTCATAAATATGTAGTGATTGGATAGGACAGGTACAATGGAAGGAAATATTCAAACTCATTGAACTTCCTGATCATATCGTGTAGCTTGACGTGTGCCGAAATAAAATTACTTATTCCAAGCTGTGATCACACTGTGAGCTTGGTATATGAAGCTAAGTGAATTTTAACTATGGTAGAGCAAAAAAACAAGTCTATGAAGAGGACGATGACTATTACACTTAGCTTTTGCAAGACAATCATATAAGAGTTTGATTAACGAAAACCTTTAACTAGAGATTAGATTTGTGGAATGAGAAATTTTTAACTTTTCTATTCAAGAACCTTGTCATGTCTATGAATGCGGGCCGACCAAGATACCTTCATTGCACTAATTTCCATATTGACATCTAAAACCCTCCACGTCATTTTCATTGTGGCGAATCATCTCCATCACCGCGTATTCCATTAGTATGAAGGAAGTTTCCTTAGGAGAGCTTCTTCCAAATACCCAAAACTTTATGGAACATACTTACGAGATGATGATTCAAGTGGTCGGTTAACGGTCCTATGTCCATATATCTTCAGAAATTGCAGTCCATACCTTCGCCTATTACAAGATCATGCAGCAAACTCATTCGGTAACACATTCCGTTGAATGACACATGAGACTTTTATTGGGCGGTAAAATAATACATCCGTAATTAGTATCTGTCATTTTTCGGACATTTTTATTTTATAATGTTTGATCGATCTGAATAATTAAGAAACATTGGATGACGTGCATGGATAAGGGAAGTGTTGTAGTTTAAAATAAGTATTTGTTGTGACAAAACCAAAACGAAACAAAGAAAACAAGCAATCATTTGCTCATTAGATTTTGAACAGTGACGAATCAACTTCTATGTCTGTGCAAGTATTTCTTTTAGTTTAATAGGATACTGGTTTTTAATCAAATACGCTACATCATATGAAACAGTCACGGACAAAACAATTTTGGAAAAAAAAAGATGTTAATTGTCTGATATTGTTTAGTTCCAAATTACAAAGCTGAAACATTGAAGGAATTTCGGTGAAATAAATGAAAGTATATAGACAGAAACAACGATCATTTTATTAATCACAAATTTGATGTTTCTTTTTTTATAATTGTTTTGCATTTGGAAATTGATTGTTACAACTGTTTCATCTATTTTCTCACTATCTTAAATGAATGTCTTCATTAATTATTGGCAAAGTCTGACACTTTTGAAAGTAGTTGCATCAAACATACACACACATAAATAAATATAATTCTTTGGTTGTTTAAGTTTTTAAGTTTTCTTTAAATTTGTTTACAAGTGGGAGACACTCCGTGCGGATTTAATTAGACGAGTGATGTTTATGGATATACAATTTGAAAGCATTACTTTCTAGCAGTTCAGTGAATTACGTTTAGTTCAGTTTTGGATGTCAGTGTTTTCCGTAAGAGTTAGTATCCTCGTAAGTTTCTTAAATACTTAGCAGTTATTTATTAATAATGTTTACCCAATATAATGTCCAAGAGCCTCCTAAGTTAGTTTGTTGTTATGATGTTATATGTGTGTCAAGAAAAAACAGATTTATTTCATGAGGTTATGTAAGATAATTGAATTGGTGAAAGTTGTAGCGATCGTGAAAACATATTGCGAGGAGTCGGTTGCAAAAGGCAGCAGTCGTTGTGAAGAAGCTGTCCGAGTGGAACTTACATTTTACAAAAGAAATACGAAGGGAATAGTGATTCATCCTTGTGTCCGTCGCTTGTAGAGACCCACATGAAGATGTCAGAGTTGGGAAAGCAAGGTATACACCTCATCGGAACTCATGGAAGTAGCTATAGTTTAGAGAGAGGCTTGTGACATTTTGTCTGTGGGAGGAAGAGCTTATAGATTACAAAATGTTTCCTCACCCAGAACTGCTAATTGATGTCTGGGCAGCACCACCGAATATATCTGAGAAATGATCTATTTTTATCTGCCTTTTGTAAAGACGGTGTATATCAGAACCGATCTTTATTTCAGACTCTTTAGCATCAGATCGTATATATGAGTTCCATTTGACGCCTGGGATGAGCTTGATTCGCAAGAGTAATTCAAAGTAAGGCGCACCATTATAAGGTTCATCCATAGTAAAATTACCTCCATGAGAGATACAACTATCCATAGGGTATGTATGTACACACACACACACACACACACACACACACACACACACACACACACACACACATATATATATATATATATATATATATATATATATATATATATATATATATATATATATATATGAACGTAATGAATATTATAATCCAGTCCAAATTTATTATCCACCAGGGTTTGCTCAGAGGTAGAGATCAGTTGGTGAGTTCTGGTCATCTAGACCTGAATGTTCACCAGGAATATGTGGTTTTATACATATGTTGTTAAACATTTCACTAGTATTGAGCATAAACGATGCGGGACTGAAGATTGAACCTGGGAGAACTTCGACATCCATTTTATAGGCTGGCCATTAACTAAATTTTTCGGGAACATATTTGCTAAGAAAGTCTTGATAGTTGATAATGCACTTCCAGATACAACTCCCAATCATCGTTCTGCAATCTAGAAACATATGCTTGTTATGTAGTTGAGGCATTAATTCACTCTACCATTATTCTGTTCTTATTTGTGGCAAATTCTAAAAGTCCGCATTCTTCTTAATGTGGGATGTGTAACTGGATATCTCCGTGGAGTGTAAAAGTGGAGATATGACTTCGAATTGCAGCCGGGTTTTTTAGCTTCATTTGCACACAGATATAATTTAGTAAGGTATGAACACAATTCTTTCCCCAGCTATGGGGTAAATAATCCGACTTGTATCTGGAAAAAAATATTGTCATTCGCAAAACAATTGCTATGCTTATTCACAAGAACAGAATGAGATGTTCTTAAAATCCAAAATATAATTCGGATTTAAATAGCGGACAACGGGTTTATAATCCGTAAATAAACAAATCAATCAATGATTTTTGATTGATTGATTTGTTAATTTACGGATTATTCAAACGTTGTTACATTTCATCTGTTTGGTTCTGAATCCTACTATGAATGAACCGTTTCTTCGCATTTTTTTTTACTCATCGTCGTGGATATATCTTCCATCCATATTGTGTTCAATATCCTTCTATAGAACCACATCCCTCAAAACTTGTGTTTAACTCTGAGAAATTGTTCGGCTTTAACCGCAATATAGAATGATTCAGTTCACATAGCATTTCACAAACATGCTATTCACTTATTCAAAATTAATATAACAACATTCAAAAAGATAAACCTTCATCCATGGTAACTAGAATTTATGAATCTAGCAGTACTAGAATAATTTAAAAGGTGTAATCAATCCAGAATTGGAATGGATAGATGTAACCGTACGTTCTATGCTAACAGTTTCTCCTGTTGCACTTTTCGCTTGCGGAACTCCCTTCCTCATTTGTTTCCCAATTAAATTCGATCCTCAAAAATTTAAGTGCAATACCAATCTTTATCTTCTGTCTTCTTAATTCTTGTTCTCTAGTTTTCTCTCTCCGAAATAGAAAGTTTTTACTATATTCTCCAACAATCAATAACCACTTGTGTCATAGTGACTTTATTGCCTTACTTGGGGCGAAATGATTAAAAAAGTGCCAGGTTTAAATATAGATTTAAAGAGTCTCTTCGAAAACAGTAGAATTCCCAATAGGAAACACACTTACCACCAACCCATATAACTGGTGCCATAGATATATAGACAGATAGTATGACAATAAATATCCTGTCAAAGAGATACATTAAAAGATTCTGTGTTATAGAGAAAAATAAAGACTTGGATAATTTTTATTCTATACATACGGTTGTTTGCGTGTGTGTCTGATCAGAGATTCAAATAGGATTTAAATCCCACCGACCGGCGCAAATTCAGCTATTAAATCTAGAAAAATGTGAGGACGATTCCATTTAGCATCGAATACTGGCGCAAATAATTATCCATAATTTCAGATAGTAAATGCGATAAGAATTCAGCCTTTTGCGCTCAGACAGTGTTTTCAAAGAACTATGCTCGGGAAAGTGCTTAGCACGCCCCATCGATTTCACTTATGGGTGATGGAAAATTCACTTTGATATAGAAATGGCCAGTATACAGATAGTTGGTTGGGGAAGAATGGCACATCACAGTCGGATAATCACATAACAATTGAAAAGAAAATTCTTTCTTATCTATCTGTGTATCTAGCTGAGAACACGCAAAGGAATATGTGTTTGTCAGTGTGAAAACACACACACAGACAGACACACCATTTTGTTCACCTGCCTATATATATATATATATATATATATATATATATATATACACACATTTATATATGTGAGAAGATATATATATATATATATATATATATATATATATATATATATATATATATATATACGTACACATTTATATATGTAAGGGTGAGTAGATATCGTTTTTATGTGTCATGTATTTTCAGGATGCGAGTAATCATGTCCACAACAACTTTTGTGGTATACATAACATTGCTCACTTCACTTCAATTTGAATTGCTTAATCTGTCTTCCATTTTGTAAGACACATTATGTTTACTTCTCACTGATTTATCCCGTGTTTCAATTGGAAATTCACTGTAAACTAGTAGGGTTGAATTGAAATGTATGTATATTTGTGTATTTAGACAGTAATCCTTCTTTCATGCACATTTCATCGAATACGACAGGCAAGGTGCTTTGATTTAGTATCATATGCAACTTCGCACGTGATCTAATATTTTCTTTTTGTCTTCTTGGATGATAAATAATATGAAAACGGTTCAATTGTTCTTTTTATCCGAGCGCTTTCGGCTACACATTTATCCTATTTGAAGTTTGAAATATATTATCACTTCACAAGAAATTCTGTCCAGTTTCATGGTTCATATTATTAAGTGTTGTTTTTTTTTTCTGTTTTTATTAATAAAACTTTCATTATTTTTGTTGTGGTAGGATCCACCTAATTTGCATAGTGGAGTACCGACCATATAAATATGGTTGGTACAGGGAAGAGAGGAAGGAATCAAGAACCAGAGACTCTGTCCGACTGCGACTCAGTCAACACATTCTCCAGGAACGGTCTTACCAGGAATATACAAAAGACTATATGTAAATATTGTGTACACTTTCTTGTTTCAATACATTTTGTTCTAAGTACATTTTGTGTGCATTATTATTCCATGCATTAGTCAAATTTCAACAATGGCGACGAGGTAGAAAGAACTATACGAAAAAAAAAAAAGAATTGATAATTGATAGCCTTCAACATTTGGGACATGTCATTGAAGAGCCCAGGCTGAAGGAAAAAAAATATTAATTAAAATCCAACATCTAATGGAACGGCGAAGGATTCTGAATTTCTGGATATTTAGAACTCGTTAAAGGACGACTAAGCATAAAGGAACGTTCCCTCAGAAAAATTTGAAAGGTGGCGTAAACGAATAACGGTGATTTAAAAATAAAATTGGGGGGGGGGGTTGCTCAACAATATTTTATAAAGCAAGACATAAAATAAAAAAGTCGTAGGTTGTTTCGATTTTTCTGTTCAGATTATATTATATCCGTGGATACACAAATTAAAAGTATATTCTTTGTTGCATGAACACTATTAGCAAAAGATGGATGAATTATCCAAAGTCATATCTGAATTATTCAAATCCCAGCAGTTGAGTCACCAACGTCAAAGTGAACAGTTTGCCTTATTAATAAGGGAACAACAGATAGCACAGCAAAAATATCAAGAAAAGCAAGAGGGAAGACAGCAAAAATATCAAGAAAAGCAAGAGGAAAGACAGCAAAAATATCAAGAAAATCAAGAGGAAAGACTGGAAAAACAGGAAGAAATGCAGATCAAGGTTTTAGAAATTCAAAAGTTAACACTGGAGAAATTAAACAACAATCAGGCAAATGAAGGTAACTCTTCATATTCTAATAACATCATATTTAATTCGCTGGAAACTTTCAACTATGGGCCAGACGAAAAAAAACGTTTGAAGCGTATTTTAAACGATATGAAGATATTTTCTACACAGACTGTGAAAACTGGTCGAATTCAAGAAAAGTCAGTCTATTACTAAGAAAGCTAGGTACAGCGGAACATAGCAAATTTGTAGATTTTATTCTACCGAGAAGAACAAATGAATTGGAATTCTCGGAAACAGTGAAATTGCTAAAGAAGTTGTTTGGAGCAAATATGTCGCTTTGGCGTAAGCGATGGTTATGCATGAATGTCACTAAATCCGACGATCAGGATTACTTAACATATGCATCTATAGTGAATAGACATTGTGACAATTTCAGATTGGCAGAGATTACGGTTGAAGAATTCAAATGTTTAATTTTTGCTCAAGGACTGGTATCCAGTAAGAGTGCCGAAATAAGACGTAGAGTTTTGGCTAAACTCGAATCTGAACAAAACCTTACCCTACAAAAGTTAGCAGAGGTGTGTCAGCGGGCCGTAAGTTTAAAGAAAGAGTTTCAAAAAATCGAAGAAGCTGTCATTGCTTATATTAAAAAAATAAAAAAAACAGTCAAATTACCCATCAGCAAAAAATTGGAGTAAAAATTCGGCGTATTTTAAAAATAGACAAGAAAAATTAAATGAAAAGAACGAGGAGGAAAAAAAGGTTCCACCATATAATTGTAGACAGTGCAACGAAAGACACTGGGAGGTAAATTGCCCATATAGAAATAGGAAATGTTTCGTGTGCCACAAGAATGGACACAAAGGATCGTGTTGTAAAACGAATAGCCGAATTAGACAAACAAATTCAAATATAAAATCAGATAGAGATTTGAGGATATATGTGACGACTGAAATATTTAAAAAAGAATATCAAATTTCAACTCGATTCGGGTTCAGATTTAACAATAATGAACTATAAAACATGGAAAATTTTAAAAAGAACTTCAATAATGAAGTCAACGAAATGCGCTCGAACGGTAACTGGAAAGGAAATTAACTTCGAAGGCGAGGTTGTACTTCCCATGAAATTGAACGGGATAGTTAAAAAAATAAAAGTTTTCATTCTGAAAATGGAGAAAACTTGATGGGTACAGATTTTATTGAAACATTCGAATTGTGGGATAAACCGTTAAACTCATTCTGCAGAAAAGTAGAAAGTAATACGCAAACAAGACAGGACATTAAAAATGAATTAAAGAAAAAGTTTCCGGAAACCTTCACACCTGGTCTTGGAAGATGTAACAAGTTTGAAGCCAAATTTGAATTAAAGGAAAATACTATGCCAATTTTTAAAAAGAAACGTAACGTGCCTTTCGCAAGTGTAGAGAAAATTAACGAAGAACTTGATAGGTTGGAAAAAATGGGAATTATTTCGAAAGTAGAATCTAATTCATGGGCTGCGCCGATTGTGTGCATAAAAAAGAAATCAAACCAAGTCAGAGTCTGCGTTGTTTTTTCGACAGGGTTGAACTCGGTAATTAAGGACTACCATTACCCGTTACCGAGTCCGGAGTAGATTTTTAACAAGCTAAATGGTGGAGTAATATTTTCAAAAATTGACTTATCAGATGCCTATCTCCAAATTCCCGTCGAAGAAGAATGTTCGAAGTTACTAGGGATAAACACGCATAGAGGGTTATTCAAGTACAACAGGCTTCCTTTTGGTATTAAAGTGGCACCAGCCATTTTTCAACAAGCTATGGACGTCATGTTGAATGATTTAGACTTTGCGTGCGCCTACTTAGACGACATCATAGTAAGGAGCGAAACCGTCGACGAACATCGAGAGCATCTCGATCAAGTATTTAAAAAGATTCAGGACTTTGGTTATTGTAGTGGCAAGTGACGCCAGTTCATACGGGATAACATCGTGTATTCAACACATAATGCCAGATGGTTCAAGAAAACCAATTGCACATGCTTCGAGAACTTTACTCCCAGAAGAAAGAAGTTACTCACAAATCGAAAAAGAGGCGTTGAGTATCATTTTTGCCATAACAACATTTCACAGATACATCCACGGCAGACATTTTATGCTTGAAACGGATCATAAACCACTGATCACTATTTTTAGTTCAAAGAAAGTGTTACCCGTTTATACGGCAAATCGTCTGTTGAGATGGGGAACCACTCTTCTCAATTATGATTTTCACATAAAGCACCTATCATCCAAAAATATAATTCATGCGGATAGTTTATCAAGACTCGTACTGAGTCAAGAAGAAAGATTCGAAGAATCAATTATTGCAAATATCAGAGCAGATTATGAGGTGAAAAGCATGGTAAACAAGATTGTAAGAGAGCTACCGGTTACACTAAAGGAAATTAAAAAAAACCCGAAAGCGATGATTTCATTTTAGAAATAAAAAGCAAAATGGTAGCAAATGACCAAAAAGTGCAGGAGATTTATTCAATAGGTGAAGGAGATTTATTATATGGTGAGAGAGTAGTAGTACCAAAAAAGTTGCAGAAAAGAATACTACGGGACTTTCATATGGGTCACCTGGGGTTAATAGAACAAAAAGCTTAATGCGAAGCTTTGTATATTGGAAAGGAATGGACGTGGATATCGCAAACATGGTTCATCGATGTAAAGGGTGTGCGTTAGCAGCTAAGGCACCACCTATAGTACACAAACCATGGCCCAAGACGGATCATCCGTGGACAAGATTACACATTGATTTCGCTGGTCCAGTAGAAGATTATTACTACTTAATAGTGGTAGATAGTTTTACAAAATGGCCGGAAGTATTACGCTGCAAAAAGCCTACGTCTAATACCACAACAACTTTCTTGCATGAACTATTTGCACGGTTCGGTGTGCCAGAGTGTATTGTGAGTGACAATGGTACACAATTCACTTCTGAAGAATTTAAGGAATTTTGTGAGTTATATCAGATTAACCACATAACGACGCCGCCGTATCATCCGAGGTCCAATGGACTCGCAGAAAGATTTGTTGATACTTTAAAGCGCGCTCTGAAGAAAGCCTCAGGAGTTCCAACGGAAAAGGCGCTTCAACAATTCCTACAAGTATACAGAATCACGCCAAACCAGAGAACACACTCAAACATGGCACCAGCTGAACTAATGTTCGCTAGGAAAGTTAAGTCAGTGTTTGACAAACTTTTGCCAGGAAAAAATAGAATAAACAATACTATGTATACAGCGAGAAATAGATACACCTCCGGAGAGAAGGTGTTTTTCAAGTGCTACACAAACAACGTTGAGTTCTGGGAACGAGGCATAGTGGACAAGAGAATCGGTGACCTGGTTTACATAATTAAAGGGCCGAAGAATACTCATAAAAGGCACCAGAATCAACTTAAAAAATGTTACGTTATAGAGCATGAAGAGAGTATACCGGATGAGGAGAAAGATCCCATTGAGGTAATGTATGATATATTTCAAGTAGAACATCCGCAGAATACTCCTGAACCGAGAAGATCCGGTAGGATACGAAAGTTCACAGACCCATTGGACGTGAATCCAAAACGGGAAAAATATTAAAATTAAGCGGATGGACATATGCATATGCAGTATGCATATGGATCTACAAAGAAATAGCCATAATCATTAACCCATATAGGAAGCCAGTTTGAAATCCAAAAGGGATTCCAAGGCTTGGGAGGGGAGGTGTTGTGGTAGGATCCACTTAATTTGCATAGTGGAGTACCGACCATATAAATATGGTTGGTACCGGGAAGAGAGGAAGGAATCAAGAACCAGAGACTCTGCCCGACTGCGACTCAGTCGACACATTCTCCAGGAAAGGTCTTACCAGGAATATACAAAAGACTATATGTAAATATTGTGTACACTTTCTTGTTTCAATACATTTTGTTCTAAGTACATTTTGTGTGCATTATTATTCCATGCATTAGTCAAGTTTCAACAATTTTCAAACAGTATTGACATTAGTCGGACTATTGTACTCATCTTTGTCGCCATATATGTCACAACGTTTCGGCCGTTGTACGCTCCGGCCTTCTTCAGGTGATTGGAATTTCGAACTGAACCCTTTATTTCGATCACTGGGGTAGACTGTTCTAGTTCCACGTGCCATGTTTGATGGATGTCAGTTATCCACTGCCTTAACCAGTAATTGAACTCACCTTCTTTCTGCGGTCTATATAACATCAGGACAACCTTCAAAAGCGTGACAACACTTCGCAGGTATCTCTCACGAGTGAGACCCCCCACAGAAAGGAACATGACTAAAGACTGTGTGTACGCTATCCCGTGCAGCTGCGGAAAGGAATATAAAGGAGAGACAGGCCGCCCCCTCAAGGTAAGGCTTCAAGAACACCAGAAAACTGTAACGCGAAGTAGAATAATCAGGCGTGGCTGACCACATATGGAGAGAGAAGGAAGATCACCGTCCCCTGTGGGATCATGTTGAGATCATAGACAGGGAACACCATTGGAAAATTCGTAAACTTAAAGAATCAGCACATATGCTAGGCCACAAAAATCTCCTGAGCCGACCAAGCATAGAAATAAATACAATATGGGAACCAGTAATAAGGAGTGCCAGAGAAAAGCAATGATAACAAAGTTGCAATATGAACTCTGGTAAAGACATGCAATGATAACAGCAAAAAATTGCTATATGAGCACTGATAAAAATGAAGAAGGTGAGTTCAATTCCTGGTTAAGGCAGTGGAGATCTTTCAGGGGGAAAATTAGCAGGAGATAACTGATAACTGACATCCATCAAACATGGCACGTGGAACTAGAACAGTCTACCCCAGTGATCGAAATAAAGGGTTCAGTTCGCAATTCCAACCACCTGAAGACGGCCGGAGCGTACAACGGCCGAAACGTTGTGACAAATATGGCGACAAAGTTGAGGACAATAGTCCGACTAATGTAAATACTGTACATAATACCTCATCTCAGAAATATAGACAGAATTTTCAAACATTTTTACATGTCGACGATGCTATTATATTTGTGTTTTCAAAAGGTAAGTTAAGAATAGGGTTTGGTAGGTCACCATACGTATTTAAATGAGACCTAATTGGGCTATAATCAGAAAGGTGTAGTGGCTGTCTTCGTGTCACACATGTTGCAGCATGACCTATAAAATTATTTACGAATTTGATTGATCAGGAATACAATACATTTGTGGATATTTATATACGTAAATAATATTTTCCAGTTTAATCTTTTTCTAAAATTTGAATTATTATTTTCAACTATACGTCTAGAGGTTTTAAATTTGTTGTAAAAAATAATTACTCTAATTTCTTGCTATTTTCAACTTGTGTTGTGAATTTCTTTGTATGATAATATTAAGTCTACTTTAATCTTGTTTCTAACTTCCGTTCATTTGATTTTTCTAAAAAATATTAATGCTATTATGTGTGTTTCTTTTTTCGTCGTTTCTGTAATCTAGCTTAGACAGGAAAATCCTAATATGGCCATCCAACAATTTATATATATATATATATATATATATATATATATATATATATATATATATAATAATAATAATAATAATAATAATAATGTTTAAACACTAATATTCCATGGTCATAATTTATTCCATTGGAATCGTAAATACGATCCAATTCATCAGACCTACAAATTCAAAGAGATAATAGAAAAAAAACCAACACCGGAAATAAAAACAGTCTAGAGAAGGAGGGAGATTAAACCTTAACAGAGAGAATTTTAGGAGAGTTGAGTGGAAGGGGTATAAGTAAGAGAAATATGAATGTTGTCGGAGGTCTAATGCATAAAGATACATTTCGTGGTGACATACACACACCATAGACGATTTAAAGTTGATGATCAGAATAAGAGGGAGGGAAAGACGAGGTGGGGAGAGAGATGGGGCGAAGGAAAGTAAAATTGAACGACATTTACTGAAAGGGCCGCTGTGTAATTGAGAAAATTTGACAAATTTAATATCGACTACAGGTTACAAATCAAATATAAACATATAAAAAATAAATATAACGATTATCTAATCTAGCAAGGACCTATATTTTCATGTTCAAAAACACATGCGAATACACACATACACAATAAGATATACACGTATATACATACACATAGGCGTGTACCAACATACACACATACATATACCCATGTACACACATATATAAATATATCCACATATCCACACATACACATATCTATCTATATCCATATCCACACACTTTTCATAAATATATACATACATACACATGCACACATACATATATATATATGTGTGTGTGCGTGTGTGTGTGCGTGTGTGTGTGTATGCACCTATGTATATATATCTTTATATTTTGCATATGTATGTATATATTTACCACTAATATTATCTATCTATCTATCTATCTATCTATCTATCTATCTATCTATCTATATATATATATATATATATATATATATATATATATATATATATATCTTTACGAATAAAGGAAAAGGGAAATGCAAAAATGCGTTTCATTCTCTGACGGACTTTTTTTTAAGATGGCTTTTGCAACAAATATTTATAAAGAAGTGTATAAACGTTAGCTTTACAAATTCTCATCAAGAAATCAGGTTAATTGGAAAGTCTAGGTAAATTATCGAGTTTGCTATGTGACTTAGTTTAATGTCTATTAATGAAAGTAGGTAAATGAGTTTATTGTTGAATTTTTAATACAATTACTATTTAAATTATTTTTCTATGGGATGAATTTATGTATTGTAGATTTATATAACTGCATGTTATGAATTTGATTTTTAATTTTGTTTAATATTTAACTTCTGTATAGCCATGTATATCGGCTTAGAATAGAAGTAATTCTCTCAGGAATGGAGATATTTAAAACATCCGGGGCGCGGATTTATATGTTTAAAATGTCTTAATTTATGTTTCAAATATCTCCATTCTTGAAAATATATATTTTTTTAATTTCCTTTGTAAATATTTGCTGCAAAATAATCCTCCTACATTTGACATTTATATCAAAGGAAATACATCGGCTAAGAGAAGGTTTCCTTTTGTATTTAATCATATATTTTACAAATATATTGTAGTCATATCTGAAAACTTTACAGACACCCACACTGAAACGCATGACGCATAAGATGTATAATATTATGCGAATCAAAAGTTGAGACGGAGAGATTATGTGCTGCATTTTATAAACACCAGGTCTTGGCGATATCTGTTTTGGCTCTGTTCTTTAAGTCAGAACAAAATGATTAAATTACATGCGCAAGGAAAATGTGTTGGGGATTTTTAAGTTCAGAGAACAATGTCTATGTATATAGTTGGCGAATAAGTATTCAAACAAATTTGAATAGAAATAACCAACAAATTATGTATGTTTACTTTTTATTTGTATGATAGCATCTCAAATCAGTTTTGTATGGCGATCAATAATATGGATAGATTCTTCGATGTTCCCGTTCGGGTTGTGTTATTCTGAAGTTCTGTCGACGTTCTCCAAATTTCTCTCGAACGACGCTGGTGACTGTATAGTAGGTATCATTCTTTTAAAAGCTGAAAGTTTGAAATTATCAAGAAAAATCTGTATATTTCGCTTAAATAAGTTCGTAATACTGTAAAAGATATTTTCAGTGGGTTCGCATAGTTTGTTTTTTTTTTTATTAGTTTTTGTTTAGTTTGATTTCTCAATCTAGGTCCCTTTTTCTTAATTTCACTGTTTAAGATAATAAAATAAACTGGGATAGCAACCCAAGCTCGTGTACCTATAAAAATACTGTTTCACTTATAGTAAATTCTGCCGGATTAAAAAATAAGAAATTACTATTTTTTATAGACTGTGTACCAAAGTGAAGCTACTAGATATAGATTCGCAGATGTCTGAACGAGCCATGTACTCTGTTTAAATAAGTAATTCAAATCGAACGCTGATTTAGCTAAAGACACTTGTCTTTAAATTTATACAGGTTCGAATCCTGTCAGAAATACCATAGTTCTTTAGGACAATTCTCATTCTTCGTTAGATTTTATGAATATCACAGTTGAATAAAATAAAAATAAAAACGGGACTATGCATAAAATATGCAGAACTACAAAATTAACTTTGATATTAATAAGATATATGGATGTATGTGCGTATATTAAAAATATAATATAGATTTAAATAGAACGTTTTCTGCGGTGAATCATTTTTATTTCATGGGATCCGTTTATTCTTATACTCCCGAAAATGTTTACAAAAGAGCAATACTCAACAAATAGAGTGCAATGCCAAAAAAACATATACACATATATCTGCAAGTTCTTTTCTTTTGAGTAGTTAACATGATAGAAAATTTACGGTAAATGCCGCAGTGTTGCCATGTTAATTATCTGGCATTTTTCATTCGTGTAAATCTGTCTTCAACGTTTATGATGTGTAGTAGTAAGCTAAATGTGAAGCGTCCTATTTAACAATAGCAGGATATTCATAACTTGGTCAGGAAGATACCGTTTTTACGCGAGGCTTCACGACTCTATGAGAAGGAATTCCCAGAATGAGGGCAGCCGTATCATGTAATATTTTCACCTGTTTATCGACGCCAAGATGAGACGGGATCCGTGGCACCACAGACTATGGATCGAAGAAGAGTGAGATCTGCTCGTACACGTGATCACAAAGAAAAAAATTCTACAGGGTTTCTGAGACGCTCTATGTATCAGAATACATCAAGTTGATCTAGCATGTCATACATCTAATAGTAGTGCATGGTAGGAACCTCAAGTGTATCTCCTGTATCCGTATCATTTGTGCAGTGTCTTTCGTCATCTGTCCCTCACCACCGAAGAGCATTTGCCGAACGTTTAATGTGTATCCCACATGTTTAAGTTGGTAGCAAAATGTAGGAGAAAAGGAATAACAAATTTTTACAACCATCATTTGTGGGCGGATTGGAATCACCCTGGTAAAATGCAGGCTAAATATCGATATCAGATTTGGAATAATGTGTGGGCTAGAATTGTAGCTGAATATCTGCTAGGTCTATATGTTTTTCTGTACGTGACTTACAGGAATTTTCTTCAGGGAAATTATTTCGAACACACTTCCACTCCAGACCTGCTAGAGGATGCACCCCTGCTACTACTCATGTCATTCGTGCATGATGGAGCTGCAGAAGATTAAAGTCACGCTGTTCAGGATGGATTGGCTGACAGCTAACATGAAAGTTAGATAGGTAGGTGATGAACTCTTCCACAATCTGCACGTTCCCCCGATTTGAATTCTTAGGGTAAAATAATAATCTAGAGACGCAACTTCCGATAGCCATGGGTCCTCCGACACTGTGTATGAGTATTTGAAAGTATCCGCTAATCAATAATCCGAAGTGTGTAGATGCATGAGAAGGACATATTGATCATTTGCGTTAATGTCTTGAGGTACAACGATGCTCTTTTGAACATATGTGTCTAGGTACTTTTTTCCTGGTTTTTCAAGTGATGGTGTTGAATGTAGAACCTACATTCAACACAATCACTTGATAAGACACACGTGGTGTTGAAACAAAATGGCTATTTTTGTACTGATTTTATAACATATTTATATTATAATTTTCTAATAAATAATTATATTGGCCCTCTCTGCATTGAGGACACTTTTAAAAATATTATTTGTTGGTTATTGGGATTTATTCCGTTTCTACAAAACCATGATATATATATATATATATATATATATATATATATATATATATATATATATATATATATATATATATATATATATATATATATATATATATATATATATATATATATATATATATACTCCTATGTATATATATGTTCTCTCTCTCTCTCTATCTATCTATCTATCTATATATATATATATATATATATATATATATATATATATATATACTCATCTGTTTCCTTTTATTTTGGAGTCCACGAATCAGATTCTTGGTAATCGTAGAATATTGATTATAGAAAAAACAAAATTCCCTTTCAAATAATTTTTATTCTCCCAATTTTCTTGAAATTTAAGGCTGGTAAATATAGTTAATTATAAGCAGAGATTGTACTTAAATATCTGTATCTATGAAATAACGTATAAAAAGATGTAAACAGAGAGAGAATGAGACACACACAGGAGATCACAACAGCAAGAGGGATCATAGTTCCCAATTACAGCTAAGGAGATCAATTAGAAAAGAAAATATTGAAAATGAATTGAAGATGAAACCAGAGTATGAATGGTGGTACCATTACTGAAAGTCGGAATAATCGTTTCCTCCCGCCATTGCTCAGTTTAGAAGACAGTCGGACTGACACAAAACGATTTTAATCTATTCTCTTTCTAAATGAATAAATCCAAGGAATTTTCAGTGATTCTTACAAATCGTGTGAAGATAAGAAACTCAATTAGGTTAGTATTGTTTTGGGGATATTAAACGTTTTCTGGAATTGACAATTACGCTGTTACATTATATATACCATATGTGTGTATGTCTATGTTTATATATATATATATATGCATTGTCATAACCTTGCGTGCTTATATATATAAGCATTGTCATAACCTTGCGTGCTTATATATATATATGCATTGTCATAACCTTACGTGCTTATACTTTATTATATATATGTGTTGATTTCTGTGTGCCTATATTTGTCTGAATGCGTTTGTGGCTACCCTGCAAACAATGCCTTCGCGACAAACAATTCCACACCACCCCCGTTGTTCTGCATTTCCTTTTAGTTTGGTAGTTCGTATTAAAAGCTAATAGACCCTTTGTTGAAACCTTCTGACTAGTCTAATGACAGAGGAAATTGTGTCTCTCGAAAATGATAAATAGAGTTACCGATTCTCTACTTAGCAGGACGGCGTAAGATCTATAGAAAGCCGACCAATTTTTAACAGATGTGAGTCCCTTTCAAGGTTTATCATGTAAACAGAGATGAAAGCTTGACTCGATTTCATTTGCCTACACTGTTTTTTTATTCTTCTCATTCAATTGTTTGTTTTCCTATATTATCCTCTCGCCTGGTCGTCCGTTGCTAGTTTTTTTTTCTATTTGAGGACGTCTTTACATTTAGCTAATCCCAAACGATTTGAGTCAAATAAGATGTGAAGGAGAATGTCTGCTTCTCGATTATTCCTGGAAAAGAAATTATTCAACTTTTTTATTTTTTCTAGTTAATCACAAATCATTTTATTAAATGGTATTCTCTGGAATTTCAAAGGTTTGTTTGTGAGTTTGCTTTTTTGCTTTTTTTTTTAATGAATTGAGTTCGACAAATAGAAATGAGTAGCATTGAAAAAGAATGACTAATATTAGAAATGTTAAAAGAATTTCTGAGATTTACGTCCCTTTATATTTTGCTTTATCTTGAGGTCTCATTGAGAGAGTAAGGGAGTTAATCGAGAATTACTGACAATATTTACTTATGATTATACTTATCATGCAAAACATGTTAATTCCCAAATGTATATATGAAATTTCTCAGAACAATGGTTAAAAATATCTTTGAGCGAATGAATCCTGAAGATCTTAGCGAAGAACATAATTGTTCGAACCACGTCGACTGGCACAGCAGCATCACAAAGAATGGCATCACATCATAGAAAATTCATCATTTTAGAATTTGTATTTACTACTCACCCCCCCACCCCCACCCGAAGGCAGTTTGTGACACAAAGTCATTTTAATGTAGGGAACACGAGAGCGTACACCCGGCCTAAGAACAAAAATCCCCGAGCCACCATCTATTGCGCTGGCCTCGGTGCGACCACCGATCCCTCTCTCTAGTGCACTGAGGGGGCGCGGCCCTTGGTTTGGGTCGGCACCTCTCAGTATAATTTTCCTCAGTTTCGACTATGTGCTTTGACGGGATCGTCCTTGAGTGCACACTAACCAGAGACAGAGACGCAACTGAGAGATGATAAATAGATGTGTTACAAACCACTCGAGAGGGTAATCATCACTTTAGAATTCCAGCAGCAGCAACAACTAAAATGGATTGAACATTTCACACGAAATGAAAATTACGACATAACCGAGATGTTGATTTCCACACTATTTCAAGCTTACTGTCCGGAAATTGTGATGACCGTTATTGGACCTGAGAAGCATATTTCTGCCCTGGGTATGACGAAAGACTACATCCGCATTCTGGCGGAAACGATAAACGACATCCGCGTTAGAGGTAAGACGATAAACTACATCTGACATCAAAGCCTTTGATCAAAAGGTTTTGAAGAGCATGGAACCACATCTTAAATACTAGTGTTCCCAGGTCCTTTCAGGATCCCAGCTATGGGCAAATACCCTCCGAAAAGTGCTCAAAACACTATGAAAGTATAAAAATATGTTTTAATACCAGCAATACTTGCTTGAAAAATTATTACCAGTAATACACTTTTGAAAAAAAAAATCAGAAATAATTTTTATGAAAAAAAAATAGCAGCAATAGATTTTTTGGAAAATAAAATATTGCCAGCTACACATTTTTGGTAAAAAAAAAATATTACCCTCAATAAAAATCTTCTCGGCATTAAATAACCCATTGAGGTGGATATGTCGTAAAACAAAGCAAACAAAGACAAACACTAAACCAATTTACTTAAAAAAGCACTTTTTAAAATAAATATTATGTGAAATTCAATCGAAGGTACCACTGGTTGCGCGATCAGTGAATACCAGAAATTTCCTTATAAGGAAAAGATAAATATTACATTTATCATTAACTTTATAATCAAATGCCTGATGAGTAACAACGGTAGAGCTAAAGGAATCGGTCCACCAGACGTGATTTAGTGTCAAGAATTCAGTACTCAATTATTTGATATTGTGTCATACTAGTTCACTCAGCATCTCTGCGGTGCTCAAAGTTGTTTAGTAATAAGGAAGTTTGTGCCGTGCATAAAATACCGTATTGAAATGTAATCGACCATCACTGGTCACCACAAGGTTTTGTTGCTTTTTAGGACGAATAACGTATGTTTAACTGGATAAAAGCTGGGTAAAAGTAACACTTGAACAGGGCTTATCAAGGAAAATTGTTTACTGCCATTAAGCTCCTAGGTTTGAAAACAAAGCATCAGTATAATAAAAAGAACACAAAGAATGGATGCTATCTGCAGAAAAAAAAATTATATATATATATATATATATATATATATATATATATATATATATATATATATATATATAATATATATATATATATATATATATATATATATATATATATATATATATTCGTTGATTCGTTTTATTTACGTTTTTATCTGCTGTAGTTTTTGCATAAATGATGTGAATGTGTCTACCGTTATTTAGTGAAGACACATCTTTTTTAAAGTAACGGTAATAAAGTGTGGGCTGTACATGTCACAAACAAATTTTTGTATCTCCTTTAGGCATGGACTTCCAGGAATCCCTTCAATTAGTCTACTGCAATCTTTTCCAACCAGACCTAGGGCTCCAACTACAAAAGGGGTTGTTGATGTTCCCATATGCCACATTTTCGAGATTTCTATTTCAAGGTCCTTGTAATTTGACAGCTTTTTGAATATCTTCAAAGATACATTGCAGTCAGCAGGGACTGCCATAGCAATAAGGAGGCACCGTTTTTGTTTGTGGTATTTAATAACAATATCTGGGCGGTTGGCCTTGATTGTTCTGTCAGTGTGTATTGTGTAATCCCATAGAATTGTAACAGGTCCTATCTCCGTAACCGGGTATGGGTGTTCATACCAGTTACTTTCATTTTCCCTCCAGTAAAAGTTTCAGATTTTCCAGTGCAGATATTGGCCCACACTGTCATGCCAGGTTTTATATTCAGTGGGTGCCAACACCGTGCAACCTGATACAAGATGATCAATCGTTTCTGGATATTTATCACAGAATCTGCATTTTGGGCTGACACAATATTTTAGTATATGTGCCTAATAATTCCTAGTTAGCAAGCATTGGTCCTGCGCAGCAAGGATAAAACCTTCAGTTTACGCTTTCAACCCTTCACTGCGTAGCCACTGATGGGTACGGGATTTGTCTACGTCAGCTTCTTTGGTACGGGCAGAGTATTGGCAATGAAGTGGTTTATCTTGCCATCGCTTCTGTACCTGGTCGGTTGCATTCGTCTTTGCTGTCTTTTTTAAGTATTTTGCAGTTTCAGCCGGTGTATTGTGCTGTAGTTGCATCTCTACGCCCATTTGAAACTCCATTTTGAATTTATTGGCTTCTTTCATTACAGAGTAAAGACGCTTACTACTTTCATGTATCTTGACGCATACCATCATCCTGTCTTCTGTAGTTTCCAAATTTCTTTGGAGGCCAATTGTTGTAGTTTTGTAGGACAGTTCTAGTTGAACTAATCCTCTGTCTCCTTCGGATCTGGGCATATACAGACGATCAACATCAGCTTTAGGATGATGCATGCGATAGCAAGTGAGAAGCTTTCTCGTTCTGGCGTCCATTCGCTTAATTTCAGCTATGGTCCAGTTAAGGACATTAAAGCTGTATTGCACCACAGGGACAGCCATTGCGTTTATAGCTGATATTCTGTTTTTTGAGTTTAGTTCAGTATTTAGTACCAGACGTACACGCCTATAATACTCTTTTCTTATTTTTTCCTTCATTTGGGCGTGTTGTATGCCATCTCCTTCGCTAATTCCTAGTTACTTATAAGCTTCATCATGCTCCAGTTCCCTAATCTTTGTGACAAAATCTAAATCTATTAAGGGTGTTCCTGTAATTCTACCTTTCTTGAATGTTACGTTTGCCCATTTATCTAATCCGAAGTCCATACCTATATCGTCACTGAAGTATTTTACAATATTGAGGAGGCCTTTCAACTCATTGTCGTCTTTGACAAAGACTTTGAGATCATCCATGTAGAGTAGGTGATTGAATATTTTCTTATTTATTTTGTAATCATAGCTACTGTTGTTCAGTTCATGTGTAAGAGGGATTAAGGATAAACAAAACAGAAGGGGTGACAGATGTCGAACAATCACGTGGTCAAGATAAACAAGCTGAGTGAATACTAATTCAACATTGAGAAAGAGAGCTATTTATGGTGCAATGGAGCATCTCATTATGCTAAAGTGGGATAGTCCATTGCTTGGGCTGTGATTGGCTGCTGGTACCTGAGTGGAAGTATTTCTATATAAATACTAGCATGATTTCTCAGTTTGCAGGGTTTGTATTAAGTTACAACCTGCTTTATTTTTGTCTGCCAGCTGGACGCTAGCTGGGTCTCTTACGCCGGTAAGTGCTGTTTATTATTGTTATTCTACATCTCCCCCCCCCATCGCGTGTGGGTAGTGGCCTTTGGGGAGGGATGAGTTCCTTTAAACCTGGCTGGTTGTGCGGAAGTAGTCTGGACAATGCCCGAGGGGTTTTTGTCCGTGTTATTGTAGACGGCTGAGCAATGTTTGATGTTATTACAGAATCGAATGTTTGTGGCACTGGTGTAGGGGTCTCAGGTAATGCAGTAGGTCTTGGAACTGGAATTGTTGGTGTATCCAGTTTCCTGAGAAATCGGCGATTTCGTAAGGTAATTCTACCTGATCCGTCAACTCTGATACGGTATTGGTGGTTGGGGAGGGTTTCAATGACCTGACCTGTTGTGTCCCATCGACGGGTTGTTGGTCTTTGTAGTGCCACTATTTGTCCTTTTTGAAGGGGGTTTAAAATGTGTGCTGTTCTGTTGTATCGCTCTATGAGACGAGCGTTCCGCCGGGACAGACTTATCTCACGATTTTGGGCTGCGGTTATCCAATTCGCGTGTGGCTTATAGAGTGTGGGGTGGGATGGTATGTTTATCACGTAGTCGGCGGTGGAGTAGTAGTTGAGCAGGGGATAGCCCAATGTTTTGAATGGGCGTTTTCCTGTATTGGTTGATGGCTCTTGCTGCACGGTTATTATCCAACGATCCTTGGGCTCCTGTGTTGCCATTTACGATTCTCTTGGCTGTTTTGACAGCGAGCTCTGCTCGACCATTGGATTGTGGGTAACCAGCAGATGATAACCTTTGTTTAACAGACCAGTCTTGCAAAAATTGCTTGAATGGAAGAGATGTGAAGTGTGGCCCACCATCTCTGCTGAGTTCCTCAGGAGCGCCGTAGGTTTGAAATATGTCTCGGCAAATCGAAATACTCCTTGAGGCATTAGCTTCTCCGTGGCTCAAGTGGTATAGATTCAGCCAGCCTGTTAACCCGTCAGCGCATGCTAAGTAACCATGGTTCCCAACATGGAAGATGTCCATGACGATTTGCTGAAATGGCCAATCAGGAGATGGTGTCAAATTGATTGGCTCTTTTGGTTGACTCGGGGCAATTTTTGAGCAGAACGTACAACCTGCTCTAATGTTACGAATTGAAGCATTCATCCCGGGCCAATAAACAGATTCATTGGCACGTGACTTCATGCCAACTTCGCCTTGGTGTGCAGAATGTAGGCTATGTAATATTTTCGTGCGTTGTGAGGTGGGGATAAAGATTCTTTGATCTAAGAGCACTAACCCGTCGTCAACACTTAGGCGGTGCCTCACTTCCCAGTATTCGCGGATTTCAGGTGCAGTGAGGATGCGCGTCCTTTGGAATCCGTTTTGTATTACTTCAATTAATTTTTTGCATTGCGGGTCGCTGCGTCCCACCGCATGGATAACGTCTGGTGAGATGAGCTCCATGTTGTCATTTGCACCGAATGTTGCTAATAGGGTTGTTGATTTGACCCAGTCATCCATGTTGTCAGACTCTATGATGTCTGATTGAGAGGGTTCAGCAGTGAATAAATTTAGGAGTGCCTGTGAGATGTCTGCTGGGTTACGAGAGACAGCATCGGAGGCTCTGTGCCATTTCCCAGGGCAGTGCTGAATGGTGAATCTGTACCTGAGGGTTTTCTCCTTTAACCTGAATAATCGGGGGTTTTGGATTTTACTAAGGTCTCTATCTCATTTTAGTGGTTCATGATCTGTAACCACTATGAGATTCGGACAACCCATTACAAAAATCCGACATTTTTCCAATGCCCACGCAATTGCTGCTGCTTCGCCTTCAATAGGTGCATATCTGCGTTCAGCATCAATGCAGAATCTGCTACCAGCAAATATCAGGCGCCAAACTTCAGGGCAGCAAACTGGGGCTTTGTCAGTGGTGCATGAGCAATACTTCTGCAGAAGTAGGAAGCCCATTCCGTCTTTGCTCCAATCTGGGGCAAGGCAGGTTATTCGTTCTTTTTGAAATGTTGCGATGCCTTTTCGGACTAAGTCAACTATGACCTCCTTTGAATGCTGGAATGCATCCTCAAGGCTTTTATTCCATGTAAAGTGTGAGTCTTGTTTACGAGATCACGAAATGGAAGCATGACTGGGCTTAGTGAGTATGCCCAAGCGACTTGGTTGACCAGTCCAAACCATGATCTGGCATCGGTGAGTGTTTTTGGTATTGGGAAGCTTAATATTGCTTCCAGCATGGATTTAGAAGGGTTACACCAGAAGATGTTATTTGAGGCCCCCAAACTGCACCGTGTCTTGGCAAAATTGGAATTTTTCTCTATTTATTACGATGCCGTTTTTTGCACAAGGAGAAAATCGAAGGTGTGAAAAAAGTCTCCTTCGATGTCAGAGTCATAGAGTAGGGTGTCATCCACGATTTTTACTTTGCGGGGGATGTCTTTTATTACTTCATCATACCTTCGGGTGTAGGCATCGCCAGATGCTAGGTAACCTTGTGGCATTCTCAGGTACATGAACCTTCCCCATTCTGTGATGAAGGTGGTGAGTGGCTGGGACTCTGTATCTAAGGGGATGGAGTGATATCCATCAACAGCATCCAACACTGTTTTCTTTTGTTTAGGTGGCACTTGTAGTGCTAGCTGGAATGGTGACCCTGTATGGTGTGTTTCCCATTTGCACTGTGAATTCAAGTTTTGGTAGTCTATGGTTCTTCGTGGTTTGCCATTTTTCTTGGCGGTAATTACCATAGTGCTACACCAATCAGTGGGCATGCCGACGGGTAGTGGGGTTATGATACCCCTTTTCACATCTTCCCAAAGGGCCTGTCTTACGGGCTCTTTGAAGTGAAAAGGCACAGGAATTGGGTTATGTCTGGCTTTGGGGACTGCTCCTTCTTTGAGGTGTATATGTGCAGTGAGGCCAGACATCGGTGGGAATTCGCCATTGTTCTTGAACGCCGTTTCGGCAAATTGATTCAATAGCCAATTCTTGAGCCTATCAATGTTTTGTTCTGTTGGGGGAAAAGGGAGTTTTTGGGGGCGTGTTGGAAGTTGTCCCTCGACTTTGCATTGTTTAGGGCTTACGTCCGATTTTTATGTGTGCTTGTTGAGGGCGTGTGTTGCATTGTTGTTTGGGGTAATATTGTAGTTTTCGGCTTCGGGAAGTCTTTGGACAGTATCCCTACATCAATACAGGCTGCTTTGCTGAAGTATAGCCGCTGAATCTTTTTGCATATGTATAGGGCTTGTTTAGTTGTTCTTCCTTGGACGATGAATTCAACGGGGAGCCAACCCTGACATACAAGCGTAAAGCCTCCCACAGCTTGGACGACTTTTCTTGATGGAATGAGGTTGTTGATAGTGAGCCCCATATTCAGAAGGTGCTTAAGTCCTCCGAGACATATGGTGGCCCCACTGTCAGGAAAGATCGTCATCCTAGTGCTGTGATTTCTGGGGATATTCTTAACTTGTCTGGGATCCGGTTTTGGCGAGAATGGAACAACATATGCATCAATTTCCCTTACCTGGCCTGTGTCTTTAGATGTATACGTGCCTGTCGTTTGATTGAATGTGATGTGGGCTATAAGTGTGTCCATGGCGGCTTCATTAGCCTCTAGGCTTTTCCTGACCGCTTGAGCTAGTTTCTTAGCCCGGCATACCCTCGATAGGTGATTAGGCTTCCCACAATTACTACATGTTTTTCCCCATGCTGGGCATTTTAGCCGGCGTGATCCAGTTCCTGAGGCGCCATGCTGGTGGCTGCCACAACCTAAGCAAGCCTGGTGGTTTGGTTTAACATTGCAGCTGCAATAGGTGCTGGTACGGATCGCCTCGTTGGCTTGTGGTGTACCCTTCTGTCTGCGGTATGTTGATAGACTAGCAGCAGTTGTATCTGAAGCGCCGGCCATTGAGGTTTGGTCCCGTAATGCTGATTCAAATGCCTCAACATGACGGATATTTTGCTCAAGGGATTTAAGTACCCCAGCTTTGGCCAGTAGGTCAGCCTGGAGTGTGTCATTTGCTATTCCACGGATGATCTGGTCCTTGATGTATATATCAGACAGGTCATGTTCACACGAGGGGCAGGTAAAGTTACAATCAACGGCTACGGCTCTGAGGCGGACAAGTTAACTTTGTATTGGCTCATCCGCATCCTGAGACATGGAGGCAAAAGCAAGGCGATGGACAATAGGACTTGACCTCTGGGTGACCAACACTTCTACCATGTCAGGTAGCTTATCTGGATCAGTGGTAAAGAAGTCAGGGTGTGTGTTGATTATGGCGTTTTGCACAGCCTCATCAGCACAATTGTATAGGTGAATATTAGCTTGGGAGTTTGGCATATTTGTCATCTTGGTAAAGACATCCCAGTCAATTCGGAACTTCCTGAATTGCTGTGGTGTCATCTCGAGATCGAGATGAGGAGGCTTGGCTGCTAGTGCCTGAATGCGGGTTGTCTGGGTGGTGGATTCCTTAGCCTGCTTGATGATACACAGGCATATTAAGACACATACAATAAAATCATATTATTTTTTTTATTCATTAACACTAAGCTCTTGCCGGCCAAATATTAAGAAACTAGTCTTGAATCTTCACTTATCACGATGGACGGATATTTTCTCATGAAGAACTCGTCCTTTGAGGGCTATTTGGGACTTCAGTTCAACCCAGATGTCAAGTGGATCTCGTGCTTATGAATCATTGCTAAAGATTAAAAATGGTTGGTTCCCTGTAGCACTTTAGGAAGTACGTGTCTTCACTTGCCGATCAGGCCGAAAATATAGTATTGCTGTCTCCTCGTCCTTGTGAGTGATGAATTAATTCCACCCCTAAAATCCATTCCCTACAGGCAAAAACTTCACACTCCTCTCGCTGCTCTTTTTGGTATTTTCGCCGAACGTATTCACATGAACTACTTTCTTTAGTTTAACCATTTCTAACTTTCATGATTAAGAATGCCACGCACTTTCTGGCCAATTGTCATCATTTTCTACATATTGCATTGGTGAGATGTAGTTTCTACTCGTTGACCATCACCCTCCAAACCACTATTTTGTGGAAATGACTCCCAAGTGAATGCTTTCCCTATAGCTACAAAATTAATCTTTTCAAGGCTATGATTAACAGTTATCTACGCCGCATATCCCATAGACGCTGCCAGTTGCCTGTAACCTCTTTTCTCGAGGGAATCTTGGACTTAGTACAGAGTGAAACTAAATGTAATAAGTAGTTTTCTTAAATTTAGGTAAAAAATATTTTCAAATTTAGAGGCATAACTCAAAGTATATATGAAGAATTCAATACGGGTTTCAAATATATTTTGCGTGTAACTGTATATTCTGTTTCCAAGCCTATAATTTAGTTGCATGCCTATTTAATAAAACCATAATGGTTTAATCTCTTTTCTTTTCATCAGACTGCTGATTATCTTTATTAAGTAATGAAGATTATACTTCTCGTATACCAAAATGCATTTAAGTTATAATGATTCTCTTTGATTCTGAAATTATAACAACGAAATCGGAACCAGTTGCAGAAAAACGTTTGACAATTCCGTAATTCGTTATATTATACGGTCAATGTATTCCCCAATTGCCCCACTCCTTTACAGTTGAAGAACTAATTAATATATATCCACGGTACGTAATATATATATATATATATATATATATATATATATATATATATATATATATATATATATATATATGTGTGTGTGTGTGTGTGTGTGTGTGTGTGTGTTACTGGTAATGGATCAAAATAACTATTTACTCACATTAAACATTCAGTACTCATTGATCGAATGTTTAACGCAACGATTGTATTAATGTTATATTTCTTAAAACGATTTCTTCATGAAAATAGAATTCATATGTTCATTAATTATCATAGATGTGTCTAGTCTTGGTGAAATTTTCTATGCGTCCTTTTGTTTATGGTGACATATATATATATATATATATATATATATATATATATATATATATATATATATATCATGCATTTTAGTTACATGTACATCTTTGTTTTGTTTTTGGGTGTTTTCAATTGTTTTCAATTATCATTTGCTAAAACATGACGCGCGTTTCGCAATTGCATTTTACAGATTTCTTTCTGAAAAGGTCAATTTTCATAATTTTATTATAACATTGACGAATATAGATTAATCCGATATTTCGTATGAGAAACATATTTGAAAATTCATATCAAATCAGAACTCAGCAAGCCTGCATTTGGTAGTCAAAACAAAAGACGCGCCATTGAAAGAGAGTCTATATCAAATGAGATTTATGTAAAACTTTTAGATTTTTTTCCATGTTATTATGTTGTAAATTATGCTAATATTCTTGGAACAATCTGTAACCTGCCACCTTTGATTTAGGATTAAATCGGTAGTGACAGTTAATGAAAAATATGAAGTGTAAGCTATATCGAAATGCATTAAATTAACTTATGGGCAGAAAGTATTCATTTTTTCTTAGTGTTCACATGACCTGTGTTACATCCAATAGTATTCCAATAAATATGAAGCCTGAAATTTAAATTAATATAATATAGATAAAAAGCGATTAGGGTGATGTTCAAATTCACAGAGAGCAGATCAGTTAGAATTCTTACGTACCATATCATTTGAAAAATTGGGCAAACAAGTTGATAATAAACCATAAAGCATTACCATCATTTCTTTTCCTTGTTCTATCAATTCAGCCAAAATAATTAAGTTGGTTACTCTCTCTCTCTCCCTTTGTCCTTACAATATTTCTCTTGCCTTCATTATGTTATGCGAGTTTTGCCTCATCAAGAACTAGACTTTGAGTTTACAATAAATTTCTTTAAAATCTTTTCGGTATTTAGCAGTTGTTTCTTTGCAGTACATTCATATCAAAAGAGTCTTCTTTTTTCACATGTCTTATTAATATAACTTTCAGCATCTGTTTGCGGCAACACTATTCTATCGCTTCTAGACACTACTTCATCTGTTAAGTGATTGTCCAGCATATAGTGATACAGAGAAGAGTAGCTTCCGATCATGTATCATGTATCATGTATCATAAATCTATTCTATTTTGTTTGAACTTTTTCTGATGATACTCTCTTATACATTTGTACATTCATTAGTTTACGAAACATGACTTTAGTTCGAGCTAGATCCTTTCGGATTAATGTTAAGCTTTCTGTCGCCGCTTAGAACACTACTACAGGCTGCCCAGTTAAAAAACAAAAAAAAGCAATCGCCTCAGATTTAATCTTCGAACAACTACACCAATTCTAACTGATTCATCTCCGTGACCCTCTTAAACCCAAGATCTGAATGTTATGGATTGCTGTATCTGAACTATAATCCTAACACTTGCAAAACCGTCGTCCTGACAACGTCAATATTAATTCATTGAAGTAGAACTTAACTGAAGCTTGGAATTATGTTCATCATGACGCTAACAAGCTAATGCCTGCTGGTAATCAAGCTTAAAAGTTTGTGTTAAACATTCAGCCAAACATTTCGAACATCGACGATAATTGTTTGATTTGATTTCGTTTATTTTTTTACGGTATATCAACTTAAATAGGCTATTTAATGTCGACAATATATTTAGGATAGGGTCATATGAATAGAATATATATCATTTATAAGAAAGCAGTTTGCAGGAGATCAGATTTAATTGATGTATTTTTGTAAAAAAAGTGTTTTTTGTCGAGAGTCAAATGTATGTCTGTAATATTTTTTTTCAAAAATGTATTACAGTTAATAGATTATTTTGCTGGTAATTTATTTTTATTTGAAAATGTATTGCTGGTATTTTACTATAAAATACTATTTTTGTATTTCCATATTCATTTTACCCCATTTTGGGAAGGTTAACTATTCGTCCATAGCTTTAACCCTACCAGTTGTCTCAGCCTTGGTCACGGTGAACTTGAGAACAACATAAATTAAGAGATGGTTCCACGCTTTTCAAAACCTCTCGATGAGAGACATTGCTGCCAGATGTAGTTTATCGTCTTACCCAGGACACTTACAATATTTGTTCAGTTTGTGCATGAATCCAAATAGCTTAATAAATTTATTTCTGAACAAATCTCTATTTACTGGGCACTCTGTATTATAGTCCATTATCTGTGCTTTCGATTTATTAGTAGAATAGATATATAAAATGGTACTGACCATCTGCAAGGGAACGTTGTTGAATCTATAATCACTAGAACATCCGGTAACCTGCAAATGGGAAATCCAACCACAGTTCCAATTCCCGAGAATTAAATTCTATCACCAGCGAGCTATCACCTACGATCAAACACAGCTTACAATTAATTTAATACAGCTATTTAATTAGTTCAAAGTCAAGTCAAAAGAGTTTAACTTTTATTCCTTTTTTTTAATTTTACTTTTGTACTGCCATCGTAGAGTGAGTAATCTGATCAAAACCTGTACATCAGTAGGTATACGTCGTCTCTAATCGATATCGATTGCTTTTCAAATGTGATTACATGAAAGCGAGCCCAGTTTGCGTTTAGTAATATCAGATTACAGAGATTCTACTCATATGTAAACATTCCACTCCGGTGTGTGATAAGTATTTTAATATTTTCTTTTAATGCTTCTACAATTTATACTTCTTCGATTATCCATCCTCTCTTCCTGCAACAAATGATCCAGCTACCTGCTCCACATCTTTCATATTTTCCCCATCTCATATGTTTTAGACAATCTTTCTCTCTTTATCCGCTTTCCATTAGATATGACGTATTCATTATCCCTTTGACACTTTTCCCGTTTCTTCCGCTTTTTCTTCCTTCTCCTCCTCGTTCTTCTTCTTCTTCTTCTTCTTCTTCTTCTTCTTCTTTTTCTTCTTCTTCTTCTTCTTCTTTATGGCTACTTATTCCGTATAATTAAGAAACGGTGTATTTTTTATTATAATTTTCTTTTCTTCATGCGTTTTCTGTTGGGTACTTATTATTTCAATCTTTGTAGAAGTATTTTCATTCGATTTTCCTTACTTGTTTCTCCACTTCTATGAATTTTCTCTTATTTCTTACTTGTTTTCAATCGCTTTTATTTCCGCTTTCCATAGTTTTTTTTTTCTACACTCTTCTCTATAACTTAATTACAATGATTTTCTTTTAATTTTGCCATAATGTTCTACTTAGACGCCTTTCCTTTTCTTAATACCTAGATTTTATATATGTATTTTTTCTGTTTCTCTTTTCTTCTTTTACTTTTATTTCTTTTTTTCTCTCGTTTTCATTTTTTTTTCCTTTATCGAATAGAATTTTCCTATCTTTAATCTGCCCTACTCGTCAGTCTTGTTCTAATTCTTTTCTTCTTCTTTTTTTCTTTTTTTTCTTCTGCTTCCTCTTCTTTCTATTTTGCATCTTTCATTTTCTCTTACTTCGAATCGTTCTAATGATTTTGTCTTCTTCTTTGCCATCCAACAAATATTTCACAATGCTGCTTTTAATTTTATTTCTTCGTACATATTGAAATTATTCAAGCGTCGTTTACACGTCATCATCATCAAGAACAACGCCATTATTTAACAGATCAGTAAAGCATCATAATTGTGAACACCAATTATATAATATCCACAACAATAACCAAAAATTGATAAAATTAATCCTGGCAATAATTATCATCGTCAGTTTCTTCCTCCTCCATAATCACCGTTATTTTAATTCCCATCATTATCATCATCCTTTCACGCTACTATTCAGGGTTGTGTTTGTATCTAATTTATCACATTTTCCTCAATATTTTTTTTTTAATATTTTCTTCAGTATTCGTTTTTTTTTATATTCTTATACATGTCCTCCGCCAACATTTTTCTTCTTCTTCTGCCAATATATTATCACTCCTTCATGTATTTAATATAATTTTTTTTATCGATCTCAATCTTCCTTCTCTTTTTCCGTTTGTCTCTTCACACACTGCTTACTTCCGGTTTTCCCACAGATTCAACGATTTCGTTTTCTACTTATCATGTATCGTAATGTTTTTTTTGTTGTTGTTTTTTCCTTTCCCTCACTCTCCTATTGGTTTCATGTTCGCCTTCTTGAAAATTATCCATTCCATAATCACCGCAATGTTCTTTTTGTAATCGATTTTATACAATTTATGTCACACTGTTCATATTTTTTCTATTGTTTCCAATATCTCAGCAAATATAGTTTTCTCTTTAATAAATTCTTTCAATGTTCGATTCATTCTTTCATCTATTTTTTTTCTTCTACACTTATTTTTCATGCCGACGATGTAAAAAAAAAGCAGAAAAAAAGGAAATGGCGAATTTGAACAGATATTAAATTAAGAATACTAAATGAGAAGAATTAAAATTAACGATGTGTTTAGAGAATTTTCAAATAGTAATAAACAACTATATATGTAATGAAGCAAGTGTCACTGAGTATAAGAATATCATATATAGACATATAGGATTCAACAATATATATATATATATATATATATATATATATATATATATATATATATATATATATATATATATATATACAATTGTGTGTGTGTGTTTATATGAGTGTGTGAACGTGTGTGTGTGTAATTTCTATAAATATTATTTATATATTTTATATCCGCAGTACATGTTGGAAAGCGCTCAATATCAGTGATGTCAGTGATAGAACTAACATACTTAGATGTATGGTTTTGACTTCGTGACTGGGTTTAAAACCTTACGTTCGTCAGACAATCAGATTTCTTGAAGATCGCAAGGGCGTGAAATCCAGGGTCACAATCTCATATCAATGCAACTAAGTATATATATATATATATATATATATATATATATATATATATATATATATATATGTGTGTGTGTGTGTGTGTGTGTGTGTGTGTGTGTGTGTACGTCTGTGCGTATATATGCATATATATATATATATATATATATATATATATATATATATATATATATATATATTATAAATTAATTGATTTAAAATATATTTTTTCGCTACACAGTTCTAACCATGTTTCAAAAATGGAAGCTAAAAGCCACGAATTTAATTTTGTGATTAAATTAAAGACATTAGTTCCATTTCATCCTCAAGCAAATTTTGGAGTATATATTTCAATAGGGAAAAACAGGTCGCTTTATTTAAAGCCATTTGGACACAAAATGTAATTTTATTGCTTACCCAGAAAACCGAAAGCAAATATCCTAGGCTTTGATAAGGAACCATCAAAAAAAAAAAAAATTATTGATATGTAAGCGTGTGATATTTGGAAAGAGCTTAGAAATAATAAGTTCTGGGGAAAAAAACGCCAATTTATATTAGATGATTTTATGTCAGCGTGACCCGCGTATAAACCCAACTTCTCCGATGGATACTGAGGTTAAAGTATATTTAAATATCACACTATGAATATTTAATTCTATTTTGTCTTGATCAGATTACACTGGCCAACACAATTTTTGGTGCCAAGAAACAAAAGAAGATTTTTAGCTTTTTTGATTGTGCTGATTCCGAAAATAACCTGAGGTTTAACATGGTTAGCTACTATCTTTTTCTGTACACAAACTACTCATTTTTGGAATTTTAGCTAATGAAGGTTGTAGAAAGTTTTAGGTAGGCCGAAAATAATATGTCATCAAACTGAAATAAACTAATTTTATTAGAAAAGTGTGTGTTTGAAAGAGAAATTTTAAAATAGAAGTACTGATTTTTTTCTAATTTATCGACAACATTCAAATTTATCTGATAATCATTATCAGTAATACACGTTAGCAAACCTGATAATCAAGGTGACATCAAAAAACTGAAACCCTAAAATCTTCTGTTTGATATTCATAGATTTATCCCTATCACTTTTAAACCGTCACTACGGAAAAAAAAAAAAACAAGAAAACTGAAAGTATTTTGTCTTTAGAGTTGTAAACTCCACATAAGGACATTCCAATTGAATGCACATATTCCATGGTACATGTACTGCTGGACTATCAAAAGTCACGTAAATATCATTGAACATAACAGACAAACAAGAAAGATAATATTTTATCACAGCTCTTATGATAACGAATTTTTTATTTCTGCTATTAGTTCATTAAATGACCTGATGAAAATAATTGTTTTTCTTGGTACATAAACTAGTGTTATATTTAAAGACTTAGGGTTTAATTGTTGTTACGAAAATAGTATTTCCCAATAAGCAGACAAATATTTTTATGTTTAAATACGAATTGTAAAGATTCTACGATTTTATTTTGAGAGATATTGACATCGATCAATATCATATATACAGAAAACAAATGTAAAATGACTTTTTTCTAAAATGAGGTATTTCTGTACTGTATAATCCGTAGCTAACCAAGAAAAACTAAAGTTATGTTAACACTCAGAGTCACTAAATTAGCTGAAAAAGATATTTGGAGTTTCGACATCATTTCAATTCATTTCTTTCTGATTGACCAATATTATTAAATAGTGATATGTTTCTTTACAATTTTATTTTAAAATAATAGTGTAATTTGATGAATATATCTCTCTAATGTACCTTAATGTTTCGAATGTACTTTTCCTATATTTTCCAAACATTCGTTTGTCGGAAAAACAAATAAGATCTGTTTAAATATATGGAATTCTTCTCCGGTTAATAGATGTTTATAATAACATTACGGGTAATTTTAATACCTTTTGAATGAATACATTAGACCATTCATTTGATACATAGAGAGAGGAAGCAAAATATCTGTAATAAAAGCAAGAATAACCTTTAAAACCTAGAAAAATATAACTGGGTATTATATATACATATAATTAGCAAAATTAGATATATATATATATATATATATATATATATA
This sequence comes from Acanthosepion pharaonis, assembly GCA_903632075.3. NCBI lineage: Eukaryota > Metazoa > Mollusca > Cephalopoda > Sepiida > Sepiidae > Acanthosepion > Acanthosepion pharaonis. The sequence continues at coordinate 908,376 of CAHIKZ030005300.1, forward strand.
TATATATATATATATATATATAGGGAACACCAAATATATTGGAATTTCAATGTTTTGCAGCATGCGATGCCGCAAATCTAGATTTCTTGTTCAAGGAGATCAATTGGCAGTCCTGATATCGAAGCTCTCCTCTCAACTGGCACTATCGGCTCAATTGGGTGGGGGGGATTGACTTGTAATACTTCGATATGTCAAAATCAAGTTAATAACATCTAAACAACAATAAGTAATCTAGGCCTTTACGTTTATCATGATGGATGATTGTTCTCCAGAGCTGACTTCGCATTGAGCGCACACTGGAAATCAAGTTCAACCCAGTAGTCTAGTGTAATACATATATACGGACCATAGCTAAAGATGTTGAATATATTGCCTGTTTCTTGTACCGCTACAATTATCAGATATCCAGGACTTAAAAACTGTTTTAAAAACATTAATTTATCCAGCAGCATTGACCCTAACATCTTGTGAGAATATGTAAGGTAGCATGACATGACCTTCTTGCTCACGATTCTTAAAACCACCGCAGTAGCCGGATATTTGGTGTTCATCACCCTGGGTACTTCAGAAGGAGATGCACATCGCCACCTGTCATTCCGTCTGTTTGTTTTATGAACTTGGTCAAAAGTTTTTCCATCAGAGAATAACCAACGAATATCTTGTTCGTGGGAATTTTCACTTTGTTCATCAACTGGTTTGAACGCATGTGACGGTTTTTCTTTGTCTTCGCTGATATTAATTGGCCTTTCCTCATTACATATGACTTATATCGAATGTCATGAAGTACCACGGTTCTGATAGTCTTCTCAGACACCTGGATTTCTTTGGTGATGAACCTCATTGATTTTCCGGTGTTCTTATCGAAGATGTTTTGAAAATTCTGGGGTTCTCCCGGTATCAGAGCGATGTGAATGTTTTTTTTCTTCTACAGGCGAAACATAGCCATCCCATCCCTCTATCTCCAACCGAACCATATGAACAATTGATCTGGCAACATGTAAAAGGTTACTGATTCTTAAATCACTATATTTTTCAGCTAAAGCAACAATGACTGCTTGTCTTTTTATTTCTTGGGCTAACATTTTCCTCTGACTGGGTTATCTGAAAAAAAAAATATTATAAATGATTTGAGTGGGTAGTGAATTTAAAATATGTCCCTAAATAGCACCCTATATATATATATATATATATATATATATATATATATATATATATATATCTTTGGTAGAGGTGAGCCATACCTAGCAGCTGCATGGATAACATGGAAAAATAATAACAAAGCACGATAAAAATTACGCAATAATAACAATAATACCAACAACAATTCAAATCAGCAAAACAACAACAAATGCAGTTGTGGAATAAACAACAAATGCCTACTTAACAACAAACGCCTGTGGAACTCCTTTCACTATTTCTGTTTCCCTGTGAGCTATAATCTCCCGCTATTCAAGTGTAATGTCAATCGACATCTCCAGTTATCGTGATCTATCCACTACCCTTATCCTTTCTTCTATCACTCCTATCTGATCTTGCTCTAAATTTTCTGTAACCCCGTGCGTCCTAGTGGCTTCCCGCCTTGCTAGGGGTGAAATGCAAAAAAAAAAAAAAAAAAAACGCCAATAAAAAAAACAACAATAACATGGAAGAAGAAAGAAACGACATACGATCAACAGAAGGATTTTTTACAGAAAGCTTTATTCATCATACTTCGTTTAAAACAAAAATAAAATAAAAAAAAACAATACGGCACTATATAAATACATATACAGCTAGAAACAAAATAACATCATTACCAAGATTAAAAGGGAAATTATGAAAGAATTAAGCAAAAAAAAATAAAAAAAAAATAAAAAAATCAGCTCCACGCAGTAGCAAACGCAGAAACTGCAAATTGTGCCAGGAGAAAAATTAACAATCATCACTTTCAAGGAACGAAAAAACTTATTGGACAAAAAGAAAGAAATGATAGGTAAATGCAAACATTTAAATATACATCTAATTTTCTACATTAATACCAATAAAAAAAACAACACACCATGCAGCCCTATCCCAAACACGAACAAATATAACTAACACATAATCCAAAGCAATCATAAACATAGGTCATCCAAAAAAGCGTAACATATATATCTACAAATAATAACCATCAAAAAACAGACAAGAATGCAAACAGATGCAAAAATCCAACACAAAATAGCCACTGCTACACCCGTTATAAAACAGAAAAAAAGAAGACACACAATGATTTCATCACAACATAAACAAAAGAATATTCAAAAAAATAGTAAACATTCACGCAAAACACAAATAAATTACCGCTACTACACTATTTATAAAACGCAAAAAATACTAACACTATGTATGTATATATAAAAAGAAAACAAACATAACAGCATAAACGTACAAACACAACCTCCCATTCATCCAAAAACAAGTATCTAACACAAAATAAGTATTGTTAAATACTACAAGCTGCTAAAATATATTAAAATATTAAGTAAAGTTAATAAAAAAAAACACTAAAAACATAAGTTAACACAAAAACACTCACAAACATTTAATTAGACATATAAAACAATCAGCATAAACACAAAGAAACATGCAATTAAACAGTATGTATTTGTGTGTTTGTGTGTGTGTTTGTGTGTGTGTGTGTGCGTGTGTGTGTGTGTGTGCGCGTGTGTGTGGATGCGTTCATAAGTACACATCAGGAACAAACAAACAAAAGTTCGACCATAATTCATGTTCGAATCTAACATGACGCCAGCAATTATAAAATGGACAAAGTCCGACAATTATTTTAAAACGTTTTTTTTTTATTTTTATACGCTCTTTTTATAGATACAAATATTTCAGTAAATTTTCTCTTTATAATAAACAGTATTAATGACATTTACCGGCCTGAATATTGGTCCTCCGAATCTGTATCCTATACGGAACCGTCATGTAGCCTGACGTGCTTTAACCGATTGAGCCACAGAAGAGCGTGTCGGTTAGCAAAATTGATTTTACTGCTTTTAAACTACAAATCGCCATGATTTTCTCTTGTACATTCATATCTGCTCGATGCGTATCCAAATGTAAGCAAATGACAACACACACACGCACACACACACACACACACATATATATATATATATATATATATATATATATATGTGTGTGTGTGTGTATGTATGTATGTATTCATATATTTAAAAGTAAGCCACATATCATGGATATATAAAATTGGTCTGTATGACTGAAACGTCAATTAAATAATACTAGATAAACATGAATTTTGATTTATATTACTCTGATCTGAATTTTAGTCATATAAGGTTTATATATTGTTTATCTAAGTGTTTGTTGAATCGCTAATGGGTCTGTGCATTAATCTCCATCCTCAACATTAAAATCCTTTTGCTTTCCAGTGGATAACTTTGTTGACATTCCTTGGAACATGCGACAGACGCCGGCGCCTCCAAATGTGCGGCTAGTGAACTGGCAGAACAGAATACTGAATTATTTTCCCTCACATCGACCTCACTTTTGAGAATTGAAATAGAAAACCTGAAGAAGTTTAGAGAAGAAGAAAATAAAGATAAAGAGAGTAGGAAATCTGTTAGAAGAGAGGCCCAAGAGTTTTCGCCAATTTTCAACTCGAGTAGTCTGGAAAACATGACGTCTCTTGCGCTGACTCTTTGGGAGATTTATCTGTAATTCTACGGCAAAGATCGGATCAGCTATGAGATTAACTTTTTGAATAAGAAGCGAATGCAACGAAGAATGGAGGCGAAAGGCTTAACTCTCTCCTTACCAATCACATCCTCTTACTGCAAATCAAATCATATTAATCACATTACGGACGTACACCGCCAAAGAGAGCGCTCTAAATCTAATCAAAAAACTAAATCTTTTTTTATGGTTCGCTAAAACCACTTCCGAATCCTTGAACAACGAATAAACTTAAAATGTGATTTTAAATGTTTTTCCTTAAATGTCCCTTTATCCGTGCTTGGGTAATTTCATATTTAATAAAATATTTCAATACAAATTTTAAATTATCTAAAGATGTGTTCGATATTCAAAATTAACACATACATACACACAAACACACAGGCACACACAGACACAGACACAGAAACACACAGACACACACACAATAATATATATATATATATATATATATATATATATATATATATATATATATATATATATATATATATATGTATATATATGTATATATGTATATATATATATATATATATATATATATATATGTGTGTGTGTGTGTGTGTGTGTGTGTATGTGTGTGTGTGTGTGTGTGTGAATTTAGATTATCTCAAGATTTGTTCGATATTTAAATTTAACATACACACGCACAAACACAAACATACACAGACACAGACACACGCACAAAACACACACACACACACATATATATATATATATATATATATATATATATATATATATATATATATATATGTATGTATGTATGTATGCATGTATGTATGTATATGGTAGGAGGGATATGTTTATACATATAGCTTTTATGCGTGCGTGTTTGTGACGCTATTCTATAAGTACATCCAATTGTTTCGGTAAAAATTTCCGATACCTAATGTTTAAAATGATTTTTTTTAAATGAAAAATATTCTTGAAGATTTCATTTTAGCTTTCATTGAAAGCTAAATGATGAAATTTATTATTTCCAGTAAGTAAAATATTCTGGTGTATTTCAGAAAAAATTATATAGATTAGAATGCCCAATTTAATTTCGATTTCTAAAGATTTTCTAACAGCTTTCATTTTCTTTGTTTTAAGAAATGTCTAAACAAAACAAATTTATCTATTTTAAATACTTCCAAATATATATATATATATATATATATATATATATATATATATATATATATATATATATATATTTCTTTCAGGGGCATTTAAGTATAATTAGAAAATTTGAAGTTAAATTAATCTGTTTTGAAATTAATATTACTTACTTGGCATAGAATTTACGATATCAAAGTAAACACTTTTTTTTGTTTTTAACTACCGCGTAATTTTTACAAATGAACCTGTTATTACTTAATGATTTATTGACTTTTATTTACATTTCCAAGAAGCTTTCGCCAAAAGAAAAAAAACGATTAAAATACTATAAAATTTTCTTAAATTAATTTCTCTGTAAAGAGTCAAAATTCATATATCACGTGACATTTTTATAATAATGTCAAGTTTAGCCTTTCATAGAGGGAAAAGGGGAAACAGTAAGTGACAAAATAAAAATAAAATATTTTTAAAATTGAATAGTGTAACTACGTTTATTAATGTTGTCAATTTTTGGTTCGCAAATTTCATTTCCACTTAATTACTTTATCACATCCATGAAATAGCCCAATAGAGAATTTAAACTATTATAAATTATTATAATAAAAAACGAACGTTCTATCAAATGGTGCATGAAGTGATGCTTGTGGTTTAACATCACCGTTGACTCTCGCAAATGAGTGATCTGAATTGTCCAATATGGGTGTAACACTACAGCGAAACATTTTTCGTAGCGGGTCTATTCAATGATTTGTGTCTGTTGGTGAGTAAATGAGAAGTTTCGGTGTTATATGTTTCTTAATCTGTTTTGTTCGAGCGGACAAACCATTCTAAGCTTTGAATATTGTAGATACCAAGAAATATGAAAGCTATCTGAGTTCTCACTGAGATAACTTAGAGAGAAATTTACAATTATTGTTACCTATTGGGTCGAACACATTTCTGTTATTCTGAAGACGACCGACTGTGAAAATGTCAGCTTTACAGTGAACCTATCCCACAGAGAAGCACATATACGGAGATCCAGGTTCTCGTTCTTGTGGCATATGCCAGATGAATACGCGCTGTTAATATAAGCGCCAAATCCGTGGCCAAGCGATTTCTGTAGTCATATTTTAAAATTCGGGGCGAGTAGAGCAGCACTGCCTGTTTCTCCACTGAGATATATTGACCGATACTCGTTTCAGACTGGAATAAATGTTCGGGTTTGGCATCGAAAAGATGGAGTGCAATCTGTGTTATTTTGGAACACAAAACCACAATATATTTGTAGGAGATGTAAATCTGATGGTCTACATTTGTTTCTGTCGGTTTCATTTTTATTATTATTCAATTTTGTTGTGGCATGTTTAGGAATTCGATAGTGAGATCGGATGAAGCCTACGTAATAAGCCAGTCACACTCACAGATGATGCATGCATCGACAAACTTGACAGAATTGTCTGGGGTTACAGGCGTAATATTCATTCACACAATGTCCAAGAGAGGCCTCACCAGTGACTAATGTACGTTCAAGAACCAATTCAAAAATGGCAGTAATAATATCCTAGATATTATATCTTCTGACATTGCATCATCCATCGGAGTTAATCCAAGGTCCAGATCCCTGAGGATGAGGCGGATAACATCAAACCACAGAAAACTTTTATAGAAAACCATTACTGAAGATCAAGTAATCCAAGATATTAGACACGGGGGTGATATCATAAGTGCTCATGTTTCGTCCACCCAAAAATCAACGCAGCATAACTTATCCTTGAATCAAAAAAATCGTACCCAGATGAGGCGTCAAGTACCGAAACAGGCTGACCGATTTATGAGGACTTAAAAACAAAGGAGAAGGGTTTGCAGCATAGGTTGCTCGGTGTTGCGATGAAGCAAGCCCTACCCCATGAGATCGAATATTATCTGAGGAAGACAATTAAATAAACGAGAAATAGTTTTCGCAAGTAACTATTTGTTAGTGGAGAAGCAAAAAAAATCGTTGTACCCTAACGAATTGAGAAAAATGGAAATCCCAACCGGTGTTGTTTTTTCATTTTTATATCTAAGAAGAACAAACCCATGTCGAGGGAAACAAGCAAAAACACAAGTACTAAATATGTGTTTTTACACTTGGTGCAATTATCTCAGCTTTAGCAATCTGCTAATTGAAGAAAATAATTATACAATCCGAAATGTATAACATCGACCATTTCATTTAAGGCCATATCAGGGGATCAGGGTCTTTTTGGACTTAAAAATACTACCAAGATAGTTTGGGGACTTACAAAAACATAAAATAATCAAATCCATTGACGTGACATAGGAAAGCAAATAAATTTTAAAATTTCACAAAGTGTCAATCACTAGTAATTTTAGACAGTTAAGTGCAGTTTTAGGTATGCGGATAAGTATTTGTTTATAATTAAATTAAGAAAGTCATAAAGGAAATAAATAAATAAAAAAAACAATGAATCTTACTCGGACTTAGACCCTTTACAGTTGGTAGAGTTATACCTGTGTGGGAAACCTTTGTCTAAATAAAGATTTTATATTACCCAATTTCGAAGTATCACACCCAATTTCGACTTAGATCATGATAAAGAATTGTAGTGTTAGATTCAAGAAATAATAAATAAGAATATGGTTACGATTCTCTGAGAACTGGAAAGAAACCAGGGAAATGTCTATAAAAAAGGATACACTTTACTGGGTAAATAAGCTCTTATCTTTATCCTATTGTTCTAGTTGTTTGTGCTGACACATATATTTGAAATATAATCTAAACATAATTTCGATTTCGTAAGTTTAAAATGATGCAAATATGCACATGAAACATAGAGGAGGCTTCAGTAAATTAACTCTAGAGAAAAAAGACAAACTGAGCATAGTGACAGGTAGCGCAGTGGCAGGACAGCTTCTGTTATGATTAAAATTATGTCAAACAGAATGAAGCACTCGTTTGATCTGATTGACCAATCAAATTTTTAAAAAAAATGTTTGGAAAGGGCTAAAATGATGTTTTATTACATGTAGTAGAGTGCAATCTCTGATTTGCATGAATGTGCAAAGTATATTTCTAGGTTTACAGACTCATTTTTCGATTATTGACACGAACATTTAACAATTATTTAATCTTCGTCCAGAAAGAAGATGTTTACAGGGCGATAGTTTTCAAATGGGAAAAAAGCGTTTATTAAAAGGTTAAAAATCAGCCTGTTACGGTTACACATGACATTAAATAAACATAACACGATTGTGAAAAACGATCAGAATTTTCAGAAGTAGGTTTAGTATCCTGAGAATTTTGTGTCCGTTTCGTTATGTATGTTATACTGTAATTAAATATTACATTAGGTTGGCTAGAATGTCCTAACACATTTAGGAAACGGAAAGTAAAGAAGACAATTTTATGGAACAACAACACTTATTCTTCAAAATAAATTCCATCTTACTCGTCTATCTTCTGCCAGTAATCATCCAGCATCGGATTCACTCACAGACAACAGTCTGCAGGCATTGATTAAAAAAACCTGTAAACAATTCATTATATATGTTGAATCGCTGTTTGCAGAGGAATTGAGCGGAATTGTCCATAGTTTCTCAGAACAGCATCGAGGCTGAATTTTGGATATGGAATTATCTCAACACCGTACATATGTTTCTTCCTCCTTAATCAATCTGGCTGTGTGTGGTCTCGTAAAGTCCAACCTCAGTTGACCAAATCAGGAGACACCACCTTCTTTAGTTTGTCGTACAGGTGGACTAACTGTTCAATATTGTTTAACTTTCATAGTGCGACCATGTGGAACAATCTCAAAATGCGATGCTCCTTCGAAATGTTACCAGATAGAGATCAATATTTGTTGTTTTCTTTCTGCTTCCTAAATGTTTCAAAACGTTCTGGCCACCCAAATATATAAAGTAGAACAAGCAGTGGAAAATAGATTTTGACTATATATATGATGATATATATATATATATATATATATATATATATATATATATATTGTAATTTTATCTTATAGGCAAATACAGTTTACTCACTACAATAATACAACTTCATTTCTGTGCATTTCAATTGCACTCGACGTGTGACAAACAAAAATGTTTCAAGCACTAATGTTTCACTCCTTCACGTTTCGTTTTATGTATAGTTTTTCTTAAAGAAATGGAAATAAAATTAGCGACGCTTCACATACGGCTTGCTTACAAGCATAATTGTTAATGACTAAATTGGGATATCACCAGTCGAGGTGCAATTGAAATGCACCGAAACAAAGTTTCATCTTTTTAGTCAGTGAATTGTTTTTGTCTATATGATTAAATTATAATAAAAGATTATAGTAGTAGCGGAATTGAGCCCTCTTTTGAATTAATGCTGTGAACTTTAGACTTTATATATTATTTTAGTCTCATATATTGCATCGGATTCATATATATATATATATATATATATATATATATATATATATATATATATATATATATATATATATATATATATTTCCCAGGTTATCTGATATTAGAATACTTCTATAAATATAAGGAATTGATCATGTGTCCCAATAAGTAATGTATAATGTAAACCTTACCGAATAAGAAATATAGACTGGAATTGAAATATCTGTCTTTATTTCTAATTATTTAAACAATTTACATTGTTCGGATTTTTCTCGAGGCCACGTGGCCAAGTGCATTAAACTGTTGGTTGAAGCAATCCAGTTGCTTCAAAGAGTTATGTGTCAAATTCCTACAGAAGAGAGGAACAAAATCTTGGACAGTTGAGTTAAAGGGAAATAAATTATACTATGATACTCGGAAAGAAGCATAGCACGTGGAACGAGCTCAGTCTACCCCGGTCGGCAAAATAAACGGTTCAGTTCAAAATTCTAATCAACAGAAGAGGTCCTGAGCGCACAACAGCCGAATCGTCGTGAATAAGGCAACAAAGATGACGACCACACTCTGAACAACGTATATAGTGTAAATGGAATTGGAATGAAAGTAGTGATGGGACATTGCTACATTCATTCAGGAAAAAAATACAAGGTGCAAGATTATTACGTGTGACAGACTTGAAAAAAAAATTGTGTGTAGAAAGGTTATAATAAATTTAGTATAGTAGACAAGGAAATTTGAAACAGAATAGTTTGTGCTATATTTAATTTTGTCTCCGATTCTGGAAAACTAAAATAATGACATTCGAAATAGAATCATGTTCTTGAATATAATTGTCAGGTCTAGACTGTCTTACCAATGCCATGCATTACGTCCAAATCAGAGAGCTAAAACTGTTTTCTAAGTTCAATGTTTAAAAATGGAATCAATCGAAAGAATCCTGTTTATTTTGAAAAACCGTGTCCTTCGTCTCATTTCTATGACTGGCGTTCCAGAATCACCAATAATTTTACGAAATAAGACAAATCACTTCGCTGAAGGACCTTCCGTTGTAGTAAGAACTGAAATAGATAATACATGATTCTCGAAGAGGCAATAATGACATGAAGACGTTGGCCATCCATACCACCAATAACAAAATTTTGGTGGAAGAATTCAATCTCCATTCTAGATGGAACAATAAAAGATAATAGATGTGATGTGCGAAACTATTTATCTAACGATAAATATTTTATAAATTTCAAACTACAGATATACTAAACGTTTGGTCAATGTATACCGAATATTTCTTTATACGGGTATCGATAAACTATTACCGTTACTATTACCGTTACTATAGCGGGTACAAAAACTAACCGTAATTGAATGTATTGTGTTGGGTAAAATATTCCTTTAACGTTCATAGTTATTAGGCGTTTTGAGTGGTTACTTAGTTTTAACTAATTCAGAAAATACGATTTTCCTTTGTCTGCAACTGTCATATCTGCATGAAGTGTTTTAGATAATTGCCAGAAGTGGCCTATTTTTGTTCAAAGCTTTTAAGTTTGAAGTCTAGAGAAAATAATTAATTTATAGTGCATATAACACTTTTTTGTGAAAACTGTTAAAAGACTTCAGCACAGACAAAGAATAGTGAAAACTATGATGTTTCAGACAGGATTTCAATCGCAATATTTACAGATAAAGGATGTTCCACTGTACAAAAGAACATTTGGCGTTGTATGCAATGGAATTAACATATAATTCGAATATAATAGACGATTAACAACGAAAAATATAGTAAAAATACAAAATAATCAGCGAAAATTATTTGGTTATATTAGGTGTGGTTTTTTTTTTTATCATTTCGCCCCAACCAAAGCAAAATGGCCATTAAGTCACGAGTGGATAACAGAGTGTGAAAGATCTGGAAAAGGAAAAATAATCTATTAAGGAAAGAAAATTGTAAAAAAACGCAAGAATTTAGAACTCTTGATATTGATATGTATATTTTAAGATTAAAGGTGGCTGGGAAGCAGGTAGACGGAAGAGGGTTCCACATGTAAGAAGTTCAAAAAAAGAAACAATTAGAAAACATATTACGTTTATATATAATGATATTAGCTGGAAAATCTTGGAACCATGTTGCCAATCAAGTACTGCGATTATAATAATAAAGTCTAAGTAAAAAAGAGGAAATATCATTAGAACAATTATAATGGAAGTATTCATAGAAATTATATATGGAATCTACGGTGGAAAAGTGACGGAAGCCGAGAAAAAATACCAGGAAAATTAACATTGCATATTCTTCGGATTTTATGAAGCATTTAGATATTTTAATAATTTTATATAGACAAAAGGGAAAAAATAATCATATCCCATATACTCGTATGTGAATAACTACATGGAATTTAGGACACTTTCAAGGAGACTGACCAC
>CAHIKZ030005300.1:922500-937500 GCA_903632075.3 Acanthosepion pharaonis
GGGTTATATAGCCTTGGATGACAACTGGTCTAGGAGATGGACAACTCTGAATTCAAAACCTGCGGAGGGTAGTTTGGAAACCTTGTGGCATTCGGTGCACCATGTCTCTGTATTCGTCCCTTCAAAAAGTGTGGATGGTTCTGCACGAAGCCTTCACCACTATGATCAAATCTCATGCGCCGGTGTCGGGCTGTCGGTTTACTGGAAACTGATCTGCTTGACCCTCATACGTCGAATCTCGACGGGAGAGTCGATTATATATGTATGTATATATATATATCAATCATAGTTCAATTTTGTATATATATATATATATATATATATATATATATATATATATATATATATATATATATATATATATATATATATATATATATATATATATATACCAATTCTGGGGATTTCTGTCAGAGTATACGCCCTTTCGTTATGAACAGTGTAAATTCTTTACATTGTATTGCGAATCACACACTCCCAACAAAAAATATATTTTCCAGCATTTTTGTGCCAATCGGCGTCTCAGGACGGTGGACGATATTTGCATTGTTCACAAAGTCAAAACGTTAACACAAACATGGGCAAATAAATGTTGGCCTATAACAACTTTCGCTCGTTTCATTCAATCTATTTTTTACTAAGTATACTCGGATAGTATCGTAATATCTATACTTTTAATATAACGGTATATATGTGTACCTCCGAAAACACTAGACAACCAGAGATTGGATGTTTATGTCACATCTGTTCTAACATTTGATCTGATGGTAATCTGGCATTTTACATTCAATGTCTCGAAAATCAACTAGTGAATTTTCATCATCGCCAATCGGAGCCTCAACAATCAATTTGAATGTATGTTCCCACAGATGCCGATTGGAACTGTCATCATGTGGACTCCGACAAATTTTCTATCGCTAAGAAAGCTGAAAATGTCTTCGTTCTCTGTACCGCAATAGTATGTATGTGTGTCCCCTTTGCTATACTCTCTCTACCTTTAAAAGAGCTATATCAGGCCAAAATGGAGTACTGCTGCCGTATATGTCTAGGACCTGCCCATGATTCACTTCCTTGTCTCGATAGTCTAACAGCGCATCATTGTGGGTGACAAATTATTTCCACTCAGTAACCTCTTTCTCACATACGAATCGTCGCAAACTTCTTACTGCTCTATCGCTATTCCCATGCAAAATTCTCAGATGAACTTAATTTTTTAATCAGTATTACCCCATACAAGACTGTAAAGCCACTAAGAAAAAAGGAGTTAGATGGTGTAAATGAATTAGGAACAGAAGCATTAATAATGTTTGAGAAGAGAAAAGAGTAATCATAAGCGCAGAAAGTAGCGATTGACATTGCATTTAAAGTTTTGCTGATTAAAGTTGACTGGAAAGCATGGATCTGGAAGGGAGTTCCACAAGCGAGAATTGCGAGAAAAGAAAGATATAGATTATAACTTATGGCTACATCACGCCAGCACAACTGTGAATCGGTGAGATCTCGACGCCCATCTAGTCAGTCAGTCATTTATGTACCTTACTTGATACACGGTCAGGCGATCCTGTATCTTTTGATACATAACTGAAAAAACCTTTTTTTCCAGCAGTAGGTTGCCATTTATTTTTGCGCTAGACCAGTTGCGATCCAAGTCTACAGAACCCTGTCTCTCTTGCTATTTACGAATAGATATGGGGAAGAATATGAGTATTCATACCGTTCCTAAGTGTTATCGCATGTAAGTAAATATAATGAATTCGTGCTCAAACACTACTGCGTTTAATTTTTTAAAAAATCTTGGTATCATAGTGAACAGTCATAGTGAAGAATTTATCTGAATTCTGACCATGAATGTATTTATGGAAAATACACAGAGAGGCTATGTTACGCGTTGGAAATATGACTGTAGACGAACCGTTATATCAGGAACAATAATATTTCACCATTTCTAACCTGCTAGGTTTGGCCTGCTGTGCTGCGCTCATTGTAGTAAACCTCTCTCATCTCTCTTTATTGCATTGGTGAGATGTAAGTTCCACTCTAACTCCCCATGACCCGCTTAATTTCTGAAACGTTTGCTTCGTTAAGCAGTTAAAATATAAGGTTAACCATTATCTTCCGCAAGCATGCGCAAAAAACTATGCCTCCTGATCGGTAACTGTCTACTTGAGTGATATATATATATATATATATATATATATATATATATATATATATATATATATATATATATATATATTAACAAGTGCCGTTTAGAATAGTGATTGTACCCTTTCTAGTCATAAAATAGGCGTGAAATCATTTCAGAAGTTTTATAAACGTGAATAATTTTGCCGTGAAGAATATTGTCTAAAAACTAATAAATGAGTCGTACGTAAGAAATACAGGAGTGTTGTAGGGATTGGAGAAAGAAGTGAATCATTTCAACTTTTGTATTTGGTAGACAGACATTCACAAAATTAGATTAGGTTACATTTACATTTTAATTAAAGAAAATATTTATCCTTCCTTCCGTTCTCTTCTGATATTAGACTAATAATCTTAATAATCTATAATTTTTACCAGATATTTCCAAAGCATTCATTGCAAAGAAATAATCCAATATCTGTTTTTCCGTTTCCCATTGAATCTTTTTTATTTCTTCAACAAATTAATTCTGTAAGTAACTTAATGAGTAGTTATTGGAAGTGGATGTACTTGGTAAATGTTGTAGTTACCAACTTCTGATTGAAAAAAGTATGTATTATTTTTACCTAACTCTAGATGATTCTAGTCGATTGCATTCATTAAAACATCTAATAAAGTTTGTTGTGAGATTTCACCACTTTTGTTCTGAGGTGTGGAAGTTTTTCAGTAAATGTCTAATGGTTTCTTGTTCATTTGTCCCACAGACAATATTTCTGAATCCGTGTAAAAATATGGATCCGGGTAAAAAATAAGAAATAAAACATGGAATTTATATAAAAATAATTGCATATATTAAAAAAAATAAACATTACATAAATGTGTACACATTAGCAAATAAAGTAAAATTTGTTAAAAATTTAGTTGTTAAGAATCTTCCCTTTTATGTTATATAAACGTGTATGGGGCATTCGTCTGTGTATGAAAGAGTTCAGAATCGTAGTAACGAACGAGTCTCAGCGAGGACAATGGAGGCTTCATCCTACTATATCTTGAATGAAAATGAAGGATGAAAAATGAAGGAAATGTTTATGATTTTATAGACTTAAACAGGAATTATGGCGAAGCCAAGTGGTTTAAACCAGAAGGAAGATACGAATTAGAGCATGTAAAAAAATTTAAATTTCTTGTAGCTATTTTAAATATGGCGGAAAACCTGGCACTGAAAACCAAAGGCTCATTTGAACAACAAATAATATTTTTCAGAAATAAACAAATTCTTATAAAATAGGAAAAATCCATTAGATGCAACGAAAAGAAAGCGGAATTCTTCTGTAATATCACAGATCCTGTATAGAAGTCGATACCGAAAAAGTTTCGAAAATATATAGACGAGACATGGGGAAGAGATATAACTTTATTTGTATTATTCATTTGTTCATTTACTACAGCTTATGAAGATTATGCATGCTATTTAAAGACATAAAATATTTTTAGATTGTAAGAATATTTTGGGGGATATAATAATGGTTTATTGAGTCTAGTCTTACTAATTAACCCATAGCTGAAAGGATAAAACGTAGCTACATACATATCCCAAGGGAATTTGCACGCAAATAATTATAACAGAAATTGAAACAGGTACTCTTATTAACAATCACGAAAGATTATCCATGATTACTGCAACCACATCAAATTTTAGAATACATACTATTTATTATTGGTCCTGCTCAGGTTCGACATTGCTTGACTGATGATCATACGGTAGCCAACACTTTAAAAAGGAACAATATAAGCATTACATGTTGTAAGCAACAGTTCTAGTTTTGTTCTCCTAATGTGGCTTATAGAAAGGGACTACACCAAATCCCATCATTTAACTTTTTCGGATTAAGACCGGATTTCTTATCAATATAACTGATTTATTTTCTTTGTCCATGATCTGTTTATGCTATATTTTTAAGATAAAGAGATAAATTAATGCATTTCCCAAGGACATTAGTTCTATGCGTACAAAAACCGCCGGAATTCGGTTCATCGTCTTCATTTCCCTGACCGATTATCTTTTGGGCAATCACAATTCCTTTAAAGTGAGTCACCAACAGAGCACTTGGAAAATGTGAATGAATGCAAATCATGAATTGTATCCAGATATATATCACGAGTTGAGAGAGAATTTTGATTTGTGGCAGTATTTAGGATCAACTATTTATAAATATAGAATTTAAAAACAAAATCTCTTTTTCGACGAACAATATATATTATCTTATGAGCGTGAATATCTTGTGTGTTTTTCTGATACATAACGATTCATAAACCCCATTTAATGGAAAAGAATGTCACGTTAAACATTGGCAATTTGCATTACATTTTAATGTAATGCTTTTTTTACTATGGGCAGATATAAATAATGGTTCGATTACAATTAATTTGAACAACAATTTCCTATATATACAAAATGTCACATAACAATATATATGAAAAAAGATATTTTATATTTAATAGCATATATAGGTACATTGTAAGTCCTTAAGATCTCTTAGATATGAAAAGGAAATCACATTTTATGGTGTAATAAACGAAAACGTGCAAATTGAATTAATTCAGACAAATGAATAAGTAAATAAACTAAGTAAACAATACACAAAATAACAACTTACGACCACCAAAATAAACTTTAAAATAATACAATAGATTACTTACAATGCAACCGACTACCGACAATACATCACTGACCTCTATATATAAAAGTCAAGCAAAAATACAACGCACAAGGTCTAATGATTGCGTTTATCATGAAACACAATGTCGCCTGTGATTGTTGACTTCAATGTCCACATTTTTTATGACATGTTCATTTGGAGATAAGTCCTCTCTACATCTTCATGTCTTTTTTTTACCATCATTGCTAATATTTCGTAATTAAGAATATATATATATGTGTGTGTGTGTGTGTGTGTGTGTGTGTGTGTGTGTGTCTGTGTGTGTACGTATGTGTGTTTGTGCGTGTGTAAATTCACTGATGCTAGCTATATATTTAAAGGACTAGAAGAAATGAAAGTTAATGAGAAAGGGGAAATGTATGTGATGCGTTTCGTCTTTAGTACTCCATCGGACTAGTGATGTTTTTATTGATGTAACTACACATGCGCACAGAGCAAGAGGGTTTATATAAAAACGCAAACCGTGCAAATAATTATGTATAGATATGAATCGCTGAAAATATTGAGACGCCATAATTGTAAACATTTAAATTATTTTTTTTCCATTTTGGACTGGGAAAGTAGTCTGTTCAGATTCGTTTCGTTTCTTTTTGCTTTTATTTATGTTTTTTTTTTCTTTTTATCACTGAATGTAATTGGCTTGACTCTTTATCCAGATGAAATAACTACATAAATACTAAATACAGAAACACTGCGCAAGTTATTTGTTGCTTAAACATTAATATTTCTGAGTTTATTTTATAATATTCCCATTATAAGCAGCAATATATTCACATTCAATATCAATTATAGTTGTTATTATTATTATTTTGAATAAATACACTCATTATGTTAATATTCTGAATGTTTGGTTAGAAAAACCGGATAAATGTCTAACCCAGGCATCAATTCTTGACTGATTATCTGGTATTTTTTTTTCATATCAAATGTTCTGAATATTATTGTGAGTGCCAAACCATTCTCGTTAATCATGTTTATTCTATAGAATGGCCTATAGTCACTCAAGGTTGAGGCTTGTGGAGTAAAGACACTCCATGTGTCATAAATGAAATAGGCAAGACGACTTATATAATGAACTCAGTAGAAGATAATTTCTAATGACGTCTCTGAGAGTAGCCAAATCAAGACGTAATATTCTAATCCCCTCGGAGCGATTTATAAGAGTTACTGAGTAAGAATAGGAAACGCAATTTATGAGAAGACGTGGAGAAAGATAAAAGTTAACTCTAGATTTTAACACCGGAAAATGGCAGTGGTCGGGGGAGCATACACTAAGGAGTCGATTGATCTAGGTATTGCTTCTTAGGAAGAAGATCTTCTATCGGAAGTGATTTCTCATTAATTGAATATGAACAAAATAACATTGGTTCCTTAGTGGGTACGTCGCATAGCGGGTTACAGCAGTGAATATTTTGGAAAAAATTGCTATAATTTTAGATAATTGCCATCCTTTATTAAGTACTAGTGTTTCTAAAGTAATTGTGCTAATTATGTCGGGACGAACGAATTGGTGTCCTTGCAACATGCCAATAGGTATCTATTTTTGGAAAAATTTAGTTTCATTTTTAGTAGAGCTGTAATTTCTCCTTTCTTCTATTCAGACGTTAAATTCGGGACGTCCAAAATAAAAGCGATAGCTAAGGAGTAAAGTGAATTTTAAAAATGAAAAGATTCTTTCTAGAAGTTTCATTTTAGTTTTAATTTCAAGATAATAGACGAAATTTAATATTTCCAATAATCAAAATACGTTGCTTTACTTCAAGCACTAATTTAAATTGACTGGAGGGAGTTTTGCTAAAATAGCGGATTGGCGACACTTTTAGTCGCCTTTTATTTAAATAAAATTCGCTTCAAATAAAAAATATACAAAAATGAATTTACTTTTCTCAATTTTTATTGGCGGAATATTAGGTGATTTAAAGTATAAAAAAATGTGAAGCAAATGTTATTTAATTTAAGTTTAAATCATCGCAGAAATGCATTATTTTTAACACGATATTAGCTGTTTTAACTCGACAGTTTTGGGGTTGATAAAAAATCTAATATTGTTATCCAGAGACATTTTCTGTAAAATATAATTATGGAAAATGATGCGAACGCCTTCATATATATATATATATATATATATATATATATATATATAATTTTTGAATTTGTAGGTCTGATGATTTGGATCGTATTTACGATTCCAATGGAATAAATTATGACCATGGAATATTAGTGTTTAAGCCTTTTTATTATATCCTTACTCTGTCCTAGACATTGAGTTCTACCTGTATTCTACCTCTTGGAAAAATTTTTTCTGAAAATATACATGTATGGGTATTTTTTTATATATATTTTGCATATGTATGTATATTTTCCACTAATATTATCTATCTATCTATCTATCTATCTATCTATCTATCTATCTATCTATCTACTCAGTAATCTCTAAAATTTGGAAAATATACTATGTAATCTAATGCTTTGTTGACTTTTATAATTGTTAATTTTAAACTTACTATATTTATGTCATTTCATTTCTGAGAATGACGTGTATGGTCGCCCGTATTTACAAAAATGCACGTTCAATCAGAAAATATTCAAAAGTCGATTCCAAATTTTTTGTTTGATTATTTTTACTAATCTTTTCCATTTATGTTTCTTGGATATAGATTTCATTTAATATCATCAAAACATCTTAAATTAATACATAATTTTCAATATTTAATGCCTAAAATTAATTAACATTATAAAAAACGAAAGAAATTTTTATAACAAATTCCATTATTCATTAAAAAATGTATTTTCTCAACACAATAGTGTCCTTAATATATCTTAATTTTAAAAACTTTTCTGATTATATAAACTCATGGTTTTATTGCATTGCTTAATTTACGATTCAGAGCAGATTTACTGTAAATGGGTTTTCCGTTTGAAGAAAGAAAGAAATTATTTATCAAAATTCTTCAAGGAATCCTACTTTTAACAATTATAAACATGAAAAGGCTGAAATTTTAATTTCTAGAAATTTCATAAAATTATGTAAGTGGCAAATGAAAAACAAAATTAAACAACATTTTCTAAAACGAAAATTCTAAAACAAACAAGACAATTTCTGAATAAACTAGAAAATTTAATTAAAATCCGGCAATTGATTTTTGCAAGAATTTCCGAAAGAAGGTGTTTTAATGAAATATGCATTTAAAAATGCGACAAAAAGCCCCTTTACTAATCTAGACCAACCCCCTCATGCAATAAAAACAGGATTTTTAACCAAAATTTTAACGTGCCTTAAAACACTTAATAATTTAATAAAATAATACAAAATAATTTGCTTTTTACACATAATAATGATAATATAATCATTTTGAAGATAATACTTTATTACTATCAAGTCTGAGGCCAATTTTTCATCATGGAATGCTCGTTTTTAAGGAATCATTTGTACTGCCATTCGCAGAAGATGCCATTAATAAGGCGGGTATCTTCATCCTGTCGTTAGGAGGCCAGATTTTAGGACAAATTTCTTATCTAACCCTCTGATGTGGAACTGTGTAAAACGTTTATTTTGATCACATCAAGTGCGAATGAATTACATACTGTTGTCGTTAAAGTTCAATTTCCCTTAGAAAATGTTTTTGCATATTGTCTTTAAAATCCATTCGAACTATGTTGCATTTCCTGCTTTGAATCAAGTCTACTGTATTTCTATTGCAAATTTGACAAATTGAGCAGGCTAATCAATGGTGATACTTGTCAATTTTCAATAGATATATAAGTTTTCGATGTCATCGCTGATGTGTAGAGACAATTGCGCAATTATTATCAAATCAACATCTTTTCTTATGAAAAATGGTTATATCTCGTGTTTTTTATCAAAAGCTAAAAAAAGTCCATGTTTATTTTGCCTGAACATTTTGAATTAAATTATTTTAATAGGTGCTCATAATGTAATAATCGTGATAAAAACGGTGATGATAAAACAGCTCTAAATTTATCTCACCTGGTAGGGGGATTGGACTGATTCTTTGAAGCACTGCAATAGCAGACAAACCCGTGGCAAAAGCGGAGCAAGTCACTATACCTACGGCTGCAGACACAAATATTGGCTCGGATTGAGGAATCGGAGAGCCGTGATCAAACTCAATTCGAATTAATTGCCTTCACGTGGGAATAGCGTCAAGAATGCTATGATTTCATCTCTCATCGTCCTGGGTAAATAACAGGACAGATTGGAATCTACAGCCTTCGGTTGCAACCTTTCTAGGAGAAGGAAAACACTGAATTCAACACTCTAAGTAGTCATGGCAAAGCACATACTATGCAGCTAAAGAAAGTGTCGTTCGCATCGATTTGATCCCGACTACGGTCGATTTCTTCCTAAAACAACTAGAGAGAACATTGCAAAACATGGAGATAACAAAAAATTAAATAAATAAAAAAAGCATAAGCAATTGTATTGCAAAGTATAATTTATTGTTAAAACAGATATATTTCGGAGACCTTTTGCAATCTTTGATCACTCTTGAGAAATAAATGAACCAGTGACTAAGCTACATTGTATACGTTATAAATTCAAATTAACTGAAAAGAATTCGATCGAATTGAGTACGCGAGACATGCGTAAGCTGAAAGCGTGATAATTACTTAAAGAACGAAAGAAATGTCTTTTCCAAACACGAGTAGAAAAAATACTCTTAATCTGTTATTATTTTCCGTGGAAATCCATGCTGGGTGAAGCTGTTTGGAAATGGCATTTCTTTCTTTCTTTATGCAATTCACAGTCTTTCATGTTACTAATGTCTCGGGAACTCAATTCGATCGAATTACTTTTGTTAATTTTTAGTTTATGACTTATACATTATAGCTTAGTCACTGTTTCATTTTTTAATCAAAAGTGGTCAAGGATCGCAAAAGCTTTCCGTAATATATCGGTTTTAGCAAGAAATTACAATGGAATTACAATGTTTTATGATTTTTAATTCAGCTTCACCAATGGAATCATGCGTTGTTATAATCATAGCAAAAAGAAATTTACATCATGTAAAGTGTATCGGAATAAAAAGCACAATTCACAAAAAGCTACCTTTATTTCCCTCACTCATCAGAGATCAATTAATGAAGAGAAATATGCAAAGTGAATAAAATGAGAAACATTCCAGATTGGATGTTATTGAACATATATAAGCATCGATGACTAATTAGATTTATTTTGGTCCGAAATTTTGTGATGAATATTAATAATTATTTACACTATTTATATTCGGATTGTTGTCCATATATTTGTTGTTGCTGCAGAATGCCGGAAGACATGGCAGCCGAAACGTTGTGATAATAACAAAAATGGTGAGGACAATAGTCGAAAGATAAGTAGTGTATATAATAATTACATTTAATCTTAACAAACACTACTTACAGAATGATGGCTGGCAGGACCTATTATTAAAAGAATTCAAAATTTTCAGGTGAAAAGAACTATAAACATTTCCTCAGTCCAGAGAACATATATTGGCTAAAGGTTCGTCATGGTTTGGTAATTAAATAAAGGTTCGGCTATCGGCGAAATAATTGTTTTAATGTACCGATTATTGTCCAAATTTCAGCTCTCAATACTGCCTATTTATTGTTAATTTATCCATGGTTCCAAACTGACTCGTTCTACCTATATATCCCAAGTCTCACTGAGATTTCTAATGATAACCTACCGAGGTGATATGGTGAAGAATTTTTATCTATTTCTTCCCCTTTTATTTACGAATCACTGATTTCTAATTTTAAATTAATAATATATGTTATGCTCTCCATATATTACCTTTCATTTTCTGCTTTTGATCATAGCATTCATTGAGCTGTTAGTCTGTAACAGTCATAAGAAAGAATCGCTCTTAAAGAAAGCTGTTTCCTTTCGGGAAATATCATTACCCTATCAGCTGATCTTCAACGGAAAAAAATTCCAAATATAAACTAAATTTTTCACGAACATCTATAAGGTCGTATCAACAATTTCCCGGACTAGTTATGTTTTAAAAAAAACTGTTAAATTCTGTTAATTAAAAAAAATAATAATGTATTTCCTTAAGCATTAACATTATCTTATTCAAAATAGTCACCTTGCGTAGAAATACACCAGTCCCAGCGTTCCTGCCACTTTCGGAATTGAGTCTGGAAGTCTTTTTGAGTAAGCGAGTTTAAGACGTTCTGTGATTCGCTCTGGATCTTGGTAACTGTATGAAAACGACGACCTTTGATTTGATTTTTAGCTTGGAGAGCAAATTAAATCTGCAAATGTGACATCTGATGTCTAGGGCGGGTTCCGAAACGATAAAATGTTTTGGTTAAAAGAAAATCACGAGTGAAGAAAATACGGTGACAGGGTGCACTGTTGTCATGATGAATTCTGTTCTTTGTGTTCTGCAGATCCGGTTGATTTCGCCGAAGATCCTCTCTCAAACGCCCCAAAACGATGCTTTAGTCTGACGGTCTGGCTCTGAAGGGATGAATTTCTGATGCACAAAAGCACGATAGCGATGCTCTTCCATAACAACATTGCAAGCTGCATCATACACGAGATCAGAAAATACAAATTGGCGTGCTGTGTTGGCATCAGTTGGCGTGCTGTGTTGGCATCAGTTGGCGTGCTGTGTTGGCATCAGTTGGCGTGCTGAAGAAATCGTCCGGAATCTATTTGGAACTGTATTATATTTAAACTCTTAGTATTTGTAGCATATATTGTCGTTATTTATTTTTGAATAAAATATTTTTGAATATAATTCATTTTTACGTTTGTAAATGAAAAAGATATGTTGAGAAAAATTGCAAAATCAAGTCGGTTTTCAATTTACACGATCTTGCAAATTCTTCGGATAAGACTGATGGCAATACTATAATAAAATACTAGTAAATTATTCGTAGACAGAATTAGAAATTATGATGATTGTCTTAGTTTTTATTTTTAATATAAGTTAACAATTTTTGAAAAGAAATCTCATTCTTCAGTTTACATAAATATGGCACGCAAAACAACGCTTCCTCTGAATAATACTGAAGCATACAACAACAGCACGTCGAAACAACGGTTCCCATATGATTACCAAATTTAGGCAACGTTGAACCTGGTCAGTAATTAGATGGGTGGACGTTTCATTATAGCTGGTGTTGTAGGCTTTGATGTGCGGGTGGTGTAATAGATGATGGTTCGCATTATTAATCAGAGAGCCGGGTTCAAATTCCCGTTGGGTTACTTATAATCACTTACCAGCAAATAACACTGGGAAAGATATGAATCCAACTCATCCCCCCAGCTAGGGGTTAATTATTAAACATTACTATATAGAATTAAAACTGCGTACAAAAAATTTAATTCGGCATTAAATAATCCATAGAGATTGATATGCTGCGAAACAAAAACAACCAACCCAAAGAAGCCACTAAATAACAGTATGTTTGTCGTGATAGGATCAACTGAATGTTTATTAAAGACTTGAAATGAAAGAATCATCCTCCAGGTAATAAACCACTGACATAACATCTAGTCTACTAATGGCAATCTTCAAAATTAAAGCGTTTGATAAAATACTTTGTTTTTTGTTTTTGTTTTTGTTTTTTTTTTAAATATAACATAGTAAAAAGGAAAACATATATCTGTTTGAATTCACTTCATGCCATTTATTGGCTTCAGTGTACATTTTTAAATCTGGATACGGATTACGAAGAAAAGTGAATCGTTCTTTTACTTTTGCTGATTGGAGACAAACAGAACCCAATTTAGGTCCAATTACTTGAAGCCAATCAACTTCCTCACCAAACGATTTTAAGTTGTTGTTTCACATGAATCAAACTAAAAATAAATAAACATTAAAACATAAAATACTTCCGAAGAAACATATTTACAAGAAATGGTGTAGTGACATATTCTGTTGCCCTATTTATGTATTATTAGTGGGAATAAAAAATAAGCTAAATAAGTATTTAAAGCGGAGAAATGTTTAAGCTATACTTAGAACGAGTTTCTATCCAGTCAGCGATAGGATCTGTTTAATAAAACATTTGTACATAATCACGATGCTCATTTTCAATTAGTATTATTAGCATACCTCTCCAATATATTAGCAGTTAGAAACCATTACTATAGTCGTTTTCATTATATTTCATTACTGTTATCATTTGGTGAGAGAAATGAAAGCCAATCGAGAGAAGGGGCCTAGTATATATAAAATGATATGAGTGCAACAGTCAATAAGAACCCGCCAAAAATATGCGGTATGGTGAAGAAGAACGTATAATATTCCATGTCGGTGCAAATTTAGAAATATCTGCTAAATTAGAAATGCCTCCAAACAATTCCGAATATTTCAGCTTCAGGGCCTTTTCCCAATAACTAGATTTAACATTCAAGAAAACTTGGCTGCAAAACCCGTCAAAAGTTCTCCTCAGTTTTCACGTCTCCTGTACCTGATGTTCCACGGTAATACCACTTATTAACAGAGATACACAATGCGTTAACGCACAGTTCAGTTGCACTTTACAGTCAAATGATAAGTGTTATTGACAAACAGTATAGACAAGCAGTATTTACAACCAATTAAAATCAAAAGCCAGTAGAAAATGTTCTCTAAATACTGGCTGTTAATTGTTAATTTATCCATGTTTACACACTGACTACTTCTACCTATATCGTCCGAGTCTCACTGAGATTTCTAATAACTTACCAAGCAGATATGGTGGATAGTTTTTATATATTTCTTTTGAGTTGATTTATCCTCTTTTCATCTAAAAATACCTATTATCTAATTTTAAATTATTAATATATGTTAGGCTCTCCATATATCATATTTTCATTTTCTGCTTTTGATTATAACAGTTGAGACATTTCGGGGAAGTGTCAGGACATTTATGCTTCTTCTTCTTTTTTTTCTTTTTCTTCTTCTTCTTCTTCTTCTTTTCCCACTACTACTGCTACTACTACTACTACTACTACTACTACTACTACTTATTATTATTATTATTACTTCTGGATTTTCGCAGATACGATTTTAATATCTTGTAAGTAATGTATGAATAAAAAACCACAACCTCTAACTGGGCAATCAATACTAACTTTTTATCCATTGTTAGTCACTGTACCAACTGCACCAATGACAACTAATGTTATTTTCGTTTTTTGGATTTACAACTAAGGTGAGGAGGCATTATTTGATATTGTTATATGCAATCTACAATCGGTAAGATAGTGGACAATGTTCCATCTACTCCCGGAAAGTGAGAGTTTGGTCCGAATGAAAATTTTTCTTTTTTTATTAGTGATTATTTTATTGTTGATTGTTAATACAAAGTTTTTGGTGATTATCTGTGCGTACGCGTTTTGTTAATTTGTTCATTGTTTTACTTTTTTTGTTTATGCATTTCTATTTATTTTCTTGTATTCTTGATACTTTTCAGTTTTCTAATTTTAAGAAAATTATTAATAATTCTTTTGAGATGAATTCTGATCGTTTATTTATTAGTCTGTGTTAGTCTGGTGAAGTAATTATAGACAGAGTTTAGAGATTTGCATTTATTATTGTAGGCTAATGCCGTTTTCCTTATTTTTGATGATATTTTTGTGTGATTTATTTTCGTATTAAGTTTTTTTCGTTTTTTTTTTTTAATATCCCAGATATCTTTAGAAAGCACTCTGCTGTTCGCGTATTGACTATTTTAAAGCATGTTTTGATTGCGTGTGTTATTTGTTAACATGGTACTTACTACCATGTATATTATTCTTCGTTATCTACTGATCTTACAGTGGATTTATATATTACATTGTCCTGGAAACAGTTTCGTTTAAGGTACATTCGTTGTTTGATCTGTAGTAACACATGGGTTTAATTTGTTTAGGATGTTTGTTGGTTGTTTTAGTGATGTGTGTTTTTTTATTATTTATGCCATGTCCTCGGTGCAACTTTAGCCGATTTATACTATGTTTTGTTGAATGTCTTGCGGAGAGTGCTTTATGCGAGGAAATGTTTGTGTATGAGTGTAATGAAAAATTCTCCTAAGACATGTATATATACAGCAGCTTCTCTTTGTTCATTTCTGTATGGTTTATATGAAAGTAAAATCTAGAAAATCTACATCATTTAGTTTAATTTTATATCTAGTTTGAATTTCATCTTTTGTAATTTTTTTTTCG
>CAHIKZ030005300.1:942500-1012500 GCA_903632075.3 Acanthosepion pharaonis
CTTTTCTTGGGAAACTATACCTGGAGTTCATCCATCTCCAGGTAAAAACACAGAATATGTCCTTCGATAGGAAAGCTTGACTTGGTCCCGAACCCATATCTCTTGATTACATCGGGGAAACACATCGCCCTAAAACTTGACATCGATGTAGTGTCATGATGCGTTGAGTGTATACATAGCTATGGGTCACAGTCTACCATATTGTTTTAGATGGGGTTAATCTCACAAGAATATTCATTAACCCTTGTGAAGTATTGGTTTTATCGTATAAAACAGTTAGCCACACTTCTCACCAGAATACGTTGGTGTGCGATGAGGCTTAGTTGCCAAATATTTCACCATGCAGCAGGTAGGAATTGTTATGGCGACAATATAACATCTAGGGTCCGAATATAATAACCAGATATACTTAGAATTATAGAAGAAATATATTTTGACGAATTTAGGAAATCATATTGTAATATGCATTCTTTAGGAAATACCAATACATGTCTATATATGCAGATTAGACTGAAGTGAAAAATAGATTTCTTGCCGACATTAATGAAATATGAGGCTAGCCTAACGGAAAAGAAAGCTGGTAAAAAAGTGATGTTTCAATTAAAAAGATAATCTTTTAAACCTGCTGAGAGAATCGCTAGAGTGAGGCAGAATAATCCAATCGGTCAAAATTGATATTGCACGTTTATTTTAAATGCCAAATTTCTTCTATAAACGTGTGAATGCCGGAATTAAGTAAAGACAGTTACGTAGAACCGAAAAGAAAATACTTGGAAATTGATGTTAATTTCAATATGCCGAATTCAGAGTTTCGTAGACGGACCATTTGGCATCCGCACCTTGGGTACTGGAAATTGATATATGTATTTCTCACATTATGTATGTATGTATGTATGTATGTATGTATGTATGTATGTGCATAAGAAATTAAACTAACATTTCCAGGAAAAATATATTTATTTTACTAATGATGAAATTTGACATTCATGTATTTAAATATATATTTCTGCTTATGGCTGGTGGCAAAATTATTTATTTTTATTTATAAAGTATCATTTATGAGGATATTTATTTTATATTGCCTATTACTTATAATTTTTATTTTATAATGAATATAAGTCATGAGGATTTTTATTTTTAAATGGTCCTCAATGATGAGAATATTTATTTAGCAATGACTATCATTATAACGACAATTATTTTATAATTATTTTCATTCATGACGACTTTTACTTTGTAATGATTTTCACATATAACGACTTTGATTTTAAAAACGATACTCACTTAGGACGGTTTTTATTTTTTAATGATTTTCAATTATGACGAATTATAATACTTCTCACTTTTGAAGTTTTTTTTATTTTAAAATGAAAATAACTGAAGTCGACTTAATTTTATAATGACTGTCTCCGATAACGATTTCTTTTTTATAATCACTCTCGAATAAATGGTTCGATAACACACACTATAAAGACTATCTTTAGTAAGGCTATTCATTTGAAGCTAAATAAAAGTCGATAAACTTACCAAACTAGTATCACTGTACTAGGTTCCAATTTCCGTAAAAGGTCAATGCTAACCGCCTGGTGATTTCGGTCAAAATATTTACATGCCAACACACTAGATACGCATAATACTCCAACTTGGAAATCTAATTGAAAATACCACAGGCTCATGAAGATTGGCGACATGCCTCGGAATTCCATTACACGTTATGAATTACAAATGGGAAGCTGCATGATTTGAATATAAGTTCTATTGATGAAGGCTAATTCTGGATGCAACTCATTATCATTTTCTCCAGGTGCACTGAAATAATCTAATCGGCTCCAGCACAGAGTACGAAGTGTTGAACATATAAGAATGCGGAAGAACCTGTATAGACATGGACATACGGACATACAGATAAAAGCGTATAATCTATATATAAGAGCAAAAGTCTATTTGATTCTATTCAGAAAGGTAACAAAAGTGTCTTAAAGACTCGAAATAGATATTTTTTGTTACGAATATTGAAGTTAAGGGAATTATCCATATCGCCCAGGTAATAGAGATCTTCAAGATAAGTTGAACTCGAGGGTTTCTTTAAGTGATACACATTTTTTTCCATTCCAGAAGATTGATGTATTATAATCGTCTTGCATTAAGTTAATAACCTATATATAATGACCAATAAGCTACATATATATATATATATATATATATATATATATATGTGTGTATGTATATATATATATATATATATATATATATATATATATATATATATATATATATATATATATATATAATATAATATTTTTTGAAAAAATATGATTCCTTCGCTACATAAGAGTTCTCATGGTTCAAAAACGAGAGCCGAAATCATCCAAATAATTATGAAAATTAAGTTGAATTGAGGTGTTTAGTCTCGTTTCAACCGAAATTTTCGGAATAAGCTATTTTTTGGTTTACGTGTGTTTTTAGGCATGGTCCGTTATAACATTCGTTTTTGTGGGGGTGGCTATGTTAGTTTTCTTCGTTAAGTTGTCAGAGAGTTAATTCTTATCTATAGATTCATCATCTTCTGAGAGGTTTTGTTAAGGTTGGGTAGGGTATCTATTCAAGGCTAATGTTGGCAGTCATCCTTTAGTTGGTTCCCAGTGCGGGATATTTTTATGGCGCGCCTACAAGTCGTTATGTGTCGGGAGGATTGTGTTTTATTATTATCTATCTGATTATCTATTTATTTATTTGTTTATTCAAGTGGGTGTTTTGTATACAAACCGTATTGCACTGAATTTCAATTTTTTTTTTTTTTTTTTGGTTTTGGTTTTGGACTACAGAAAGGGTTTTTCCTATTTAAGGATTTGGCTAAGCCTTTAAGATTTTTATTACGCTATGGGATTTTTTTTTTTTTATTTTTTTGGGGGAAATTTTTTTATGTGTTCATATATATATATATATATATATATATATATATATATATATATATGCGTATGTGTGTATGTATGTTCAGTATATATATATATATATATATATATATATATATATATATATATATATGCGTGTGTGTGTATGTTTGTGTATATGTATATATATATATATATATATATATATATATATATATATATATATATATATATATATATTTATATATAATTACATAATACTGTTATCATATTAATTAGTAGTATATCCTTGGATTTATGTTGTCAGAAATTTACCTCAGAGAGATTTTACTGAGAATTTTTTGTAAACAAAAAAAAAGAAAATGTCTCAAATATTTTACATAGATGAAGATCTTCGTAATTTGTGAGCTGTGCTTTTATTTCTTTAACTCATAAGCTATCATGAATCCCTTCAATGAGTTTATCGGAAACTTTCTCAATCAATCGATGGGCTCAAACCACAACTGGAATTATTGATGTCATTATGTGTCACAATTTCGTGATTTTATTATTATTATTATTATTATTATTATTATTATTATTATTATTATTTTCTTTGATTTCTAGCATTTACACATTTGTTTCCGGGTCCCGCCCAGGGATCTAAGGTTAGAAATGGCGTCATGACACTTTTCATTGAAAAAAAAAAAAAGAAAAATTTAAATTACATAGATAAAGCCCTTCGTAAGGTGTGGGCTGTACCATTGTGAGAACAATTTTTGTATCTCCTTGAAGCATGGACTTCCAGGAATCCCTTCAATTAGTCTACTGCAATCTTTTCCAACCAGTCCTAGGGCTTCAACTACAACAGGAATTGTTGATTTTCCCATATGCCACATTATTATTATTATTATTATTATTATTATTATTATTATTATTATTATTATTATTAATTCTTTGATTTCTGGTGTATACGCATTTTTTCCCGGATCCCGACCATACACCTAAGGTCAGAAATGGCATCATGACATTTTCCAGTAAGTAGTATTGAAAACAATAATCCCATATATTTTACATGGACAAAAGCCCTTTTTAAGGTGTGGGATGTACTTGTGAATACAATATTTGTTGCTACAAGGAATCCCTTCACTACTTTTTGATCTATCAGAAATCCCTTCAATCACTTGGGCTACCAGAATCCATTCAAGGTTTCTATACGAATCTTTTACAATCAATACGAGGGCTTCAACTACAACTGGAATTGTTGATGTCATTTTGTGACATATTTTGAGAATTCGATTTCAAAGTACTAGTAATTTGATGATGTTTTGAAGACCATCAAAGATACATTACAGTCTGTACGGACTGCCATAAAAATAAGAACGCACATTTTTTATTTGCGGTCTCTAATGACGATGCATCAGAGATTAGCTATAATTGCTCTGTCAGTGTGTATTCTAAAGTCCCATTATTATTATTATTAGTAGTAGTAGTAGTAGTAGTAGTAGTAGTAGTACTAGTAGTAGTAGTAATAGCAGTAGTAGCACTTAGATAATACGCCATTTAAGAAAAGGAAACATGTTGAACAATTTTCAACAATATTTCTGCAATACGTCTGTTTTCTTAAATTAATGTTTAACAATTGCATCTAAGTATATCAATTGAAAAAAATGATTATAAATAATTAAAGCTTTTTGTAAGAACGCAGCTTGTCTTATGAAAAACAGACGAACGCCTCAAAACGAATGCAGCGCTGCAGAGCGTAAATGCCATGCAACTGAAGATAATTATGCTCATCATGGAATTCTCTGTTATTTGATTATTTACTAAAAGGAATTAACAAAAGAGTAAAGTATAAATTCTATGCAAATATCTCCTCATTTCTGTTATTCCACCGAATCAGAATTTTATATAAAGCGGTTTCCCTGATAGAAGACAAAGAATGAATCTGTTTATATTTCTGAGATGAGGTATTATGTACACTATTTACATTATCCTGACTATTGTCCTCATATTTGTCGCCATATTTTTCACAGCGTTTCTGCCATTATACGCTCCGTACATTATTTCTCTAACTGGGGTAGATGTTCTAGTTCCACGTGCCATGTTTAATGGATGTCAGTCATCAACTATCTCCTGTAGATTCCCCTCTACAAGTTCTCCACTGTCTTAATCGGGTATTGAAATCACACTCTTTGGGTCCTGACATTGAATCTAACCAAAGCCTTTATCCATCGTGTCATGTGTACTTGAGGATATCTGTGTATGAATTTCTGGGTACTATAAACCTAATTTCAGCAGCAACCATTTTTACCAGTGCTCATGTTGCAATTTTGCTGTCAGCATTACATGTTTTTACCAGAGCTCATATTGCAATGTTTCTTGTTATTGTCGCTTTTTTCTGTCACTCTTTATTACTAGTTCCTATTTTGTATTCATTTTTATCCTTGGTCGGCTCAGGAGATTTTTGTGGCCTAGCATATATGCTGATTCCTTAAGTTTACGAATTTTCCAATGGTGTTCAATGTCTATGATTTCAACCTGGTCCCAAAGAACGATGTGAGCTCACTTTTCTCTCCATATATGTTCAGCTACGCCTGATTTTTCTACTTCCATTCGTGTTGCAATTTTCTGGTGTTCTTGAAGCTTTACCTTAAGGGGGTGGCCTATCTCCTCTTCATATTCCTTTCTGTAGCTGCACGGGATAGCGTACACACATTCTTTAGTCATTTTCTTCTCTATGGGGGGTTCTTACTCGGGAGAGATATCTGCAAAATTTTTGCCCTGCTTTTGAAGGCTGTCCTGATGTTATATGGACAGCAGATCCATTGTATTTTCTCTGATAAACCCTTCTCATAATGCACACGGACTGATTTCTAAGTGTTGTAGTCCTCCTCTTATACACGCCTATCCCAGTTTTTTGGAGCTCCTGTCATGTACCCAGGGTAGTTGTTAGGTGGTAGGGTTGTACTTATACTGACTAATACTGACTAATTATTCATCTAATATCTCTGGGTCACATCTTATGACTTTTGCTTGGTGTTGTAAGCAGCGGGCGATCCCTTTCTTTACGCTGTATGGATGGTGGGAGTTGAAATTGAGGTAACCTCCGGTGAATGTTTGTTTACGATATACGGATGGATTGAACCCATACTCTCTGTTCGAGATATTAGAATAACCAGGAATGGAAGCATGTTGTTACTCTTTCTCTGTCGTGAACTCTATCGAAAGTCTTATTGAGTTCACATGGTCCAGTAGAACCTGAAAATATTATTGATGTGGCCAGAGTATGACGGTGTCAGCTGCGTACTTTAAATATAGATATGGCTTTAACGATATAGACTCTAATGCCATTTCCTCAAAGTATTCCATGTATATATTCGCCATTGCTGGTGATGAGGGCGAGCCCTCATCCGGTTGATATATGTGTGATCCGATTCCGAAGTTTATTGTTTGTTTACCGAAAGTCAACATCTCTATCAGATTATCTATTGGTCCGCACTTCTAGGGATGAGTCAGAGGCCACTCTGACTTTGACTACTGAGAGTACCTCCTCGATGGGTACTTTCTGCGTAAACATTCATCTTCCTCTCTGCCGGGAGTTGATAGCTCAGGGGAAATGCCTGACTGATGCCAAGTTAGTTGTGTTTCGATCCTAGCTTGAGGCAATCGGATGTCTAGCCTAATTTATGAGCTGTGATAAAGCGAAACAGTCTGTGTATTGATCACACACACACACACACACACACACACACACACACACACATACATATATATATATATATATTCACTTGTACATTATATTTTAGATGCAATCTATTTACTTAAATACTCTTGAGTTTTATTACAACACATTTTTATGTTTTTGCATGCAAACCCACACTGGCAATCAAAAGTTAGTTTAAGACCAATTAGCGGAAACGTTCTTTATCTTAGGTCGATAATAGCAAAAAGGAAAAGGAAAAAGCGAGAAAGGGAAAAAAAGCATGATAGCGTTTTTTATATTTAAAGAACGGTCACCATAACAGACATTTTTTGGCAAAACCAAGTGGCGTAATCTACATACTGGAAATGCAGATGTTAATCAATGGAGAGTGAGATATAGTGGGAGAGACTGATCTTAAAAATGATATAATTACTATTTATGCGTTATTTTTATAGATACAACGTATTGAAGGAAATGCTCTGGTTTAATTAAACAGGATTACTTATATTTACCGGTCTGATGTTTGGAGCAATTTTGTAGGGTTAACGTTAGAGATATATATGAGAAAAAAAACGATACAGAATTCTATAGACAAAAATATATTAGACAAATGTAAAGAAAGCTTAAGTAATCAAATTAATGAAAGTGGAGATCGCTAGAGAGCCATATAAAAACATGGAATTTCGCAGGAAAGATTAGATCATGGAAAGAGAGCTATATTTGAGGCAAAATACTAAGCTTCTTATATTGGATCAGCTTATATAATTTTAAGAATTTACATAGAGTAGACAACTACAATATATATATATATATATATATATATATATATATATATATATATATATATACCTAGTGAGCCAAACAAAACTACCTAGGTTTCACCTAAACGGATCGTCAGGGAATATAAGGCTATATATATATGTGTGCGTGTGTATGTGTGTGTGTGTGTGTGTGTGTATTGATTGTGTAGTGTGGAAAATTCAAGCATAAATAACACACACACACACATATATATATATACATACATATATATATATATATATATATATATATATATATATATATATATAAATATATATATATATATACGCATATATATATATATATATGTGTTTTGTGTGTGTGTGTGTGTGTATGTACACATAGATATATACATAAATAGATGGCCATATAGTCACATATATCTTGTCGTCTTATTCTTATTTTCCTCGACTAAAGTTTCATACATTCAAATATAACTGGAGCTTCCATACCCCAACACATTGTCTGAAAGGATATGTATATATGTATACGTAGTGAAGAACTACTCAGTAAAATGCCTGTGATGAAATAGCATGAAAGTTTTCTTTGAATCTAAAAGTTTGTATATATTGTTGTCTTTCAAAGGTTCACTTCAATTAGACTAAGATAATTTTAACAATTTACCTAATGTGTGATTAACTTATTCACCAATGGACTTCATTATGTTAATTCAATATTCTCATGATATATACAATCGTCTCTTTGTGCTAAATACCTCCATTGTCCTGTTAACTAAATTAGGCCCTTGGTGACCTCCTGTAGTCTCATACACTGGTAAATCGATGTCTTTTGCACCTGCACCACTATGAGGATTCAAATATCTCCATTTTAGCTCAAATAAGCAACCACGAAGGAGTGTTCCAAATGGGTTAAAGATCAAATAAGACACATTATGTCCTTAATCTGTTGATAATATATATATATATATATATATATATATATATATATATATATATATATATATATGTGTGTGTGTGTGTGTGTGTGTGTGTGATTGTGTATGGTGTGTTTGTATATATATATACACATATATATATATATATATATATATATATATATATATATATATATATATATATATATATATATATATATATATTAAGATACCTTCTTGTTTCTGTGTACAGCCGTTTGTCAAGTATGCTATTAGAGATATCTTCTCAACCTATCTGTATTTCACACTGCGTGTTCATTTTTTTTAGCAAGGACAGCAAGATTATACCCTCGTTCACGGTGACTTGTGACTTTGTGCTGGCAAAACCATATATTGTTTCCCAACTGTTGCGTCCACCCGATTTCACTTACAGAACTTGCATTAAATCGGCATAGGTTTTCTGGCATTTTCCAAATGGGCTGTGCGATGAAATCGACGGTCAATGCCCATGCAATCTAGCAGCCCTTTTAGATATAAACCCCTGTACAATATATATATATATATATATATATATATATATATATATATATATATATATATATATTGTGTACAAGAATTGAGCTACCTTCTGTGAGCCGGTCAATCTAGAAAAACTTTCATTGACAGAGATTTCATTGACAGTACTTATATCTATTAGCAGTTTTCTATAATTTTGAGACGACACTACAGAGACACACACAAATAAGCACACAAACAAACACACGTATCTGTGTGTGCAAATATCCGCGAATTTATGGTATAAAACCACTAGATAGAAGATTTAAAGTGTTCAATGTGGGAAAACTAGATGGTAAAGCGGCAGTCTTAACAGTTTCTGCTACAAATGGAAAATATGTCAGTGTGGTAATACATTCGAATCTTTTCAAATATCATAGTGTGTT
This sequence comes from Acanthosepion pharaonis, assembly GCA_903632075.3. Classification (NCBI taxonomy): domain Eukaryota; kingdom Metazoa; phylum Mollusca; class Cephalopoda; order Sepiida; family Sepiidae; genus Acanthosepion; species Acanthosepion pharaonis. The sequence goes on from CAHIKZ030005300.1 coordinate 951,693, forward strand.
GTAGCTCTTAATTCAATTCTAAATTTTGAACTGGTATAACTACAATAGAGGAACTCTTTTGAACTAATGTCATGGATATAGTGATAGAATAGTGACAGGCTTGCAATGTTCCGAGTAAGAAAAGGATTTCAGTGTGAAAAATAAATAATCCCGACCAGACCGCGTAATAGATGCTGCAACTTTTGTAGAGTGATAAAGGATTGAGCAGCATCATTTCATTTTTCGGCCCGATCTGACACTTGTAAGGATAAAATATATCAGGACATATATAATCACTCGGCCGATAATACGTTAAACCAAGAATTAATTAATCTTCTTTACCAAAGGATTTCATATACGAGATCCTCTTGAAGTCTTGAAGGACACTGAGATCAAGTAGACGCGCAAATGATGAAGATTCATTAAAAAAAAATAAAAAATAAAAAAATTGTACTAAGGAAACGTAGCGGTTGACTGGTCGTTATGAAAAGATGCAAGCTTGTTTTATGTGATATCGAAAGTGATTAGGTAGACTTTTTCGGCATTGAGATGTTAGAGGTGAGTTAGGCTTAGATTGCAAGAAGGTGGTCGTTTTTTAAAAAAAATTATTTTCATTACTTTTAACAAATGCGTGATATATGCAGTTTCATGCCAAGCAAAGCAATATAGCCACTAAGATACGAGGAATTAAAAACAGAATTAAGCTTAATTTAGAACGAACTGGAAAATCAGATCTAAACAGAAAACAAAATATACAAACTCCTTAAAATTTTGCGCGATTTTTTATTTTGGATTTCCAATGTGGCATTCAGAGAATAATAATAATAATAATAATAATAATAATAATAATAATAATAAGAAGAAGAAGAAGAAGAAGAAGAAGAAGAAGAAGAAGCAGAAAACAACAACAACAAAGAGAAAGAAAAAAAGTAAAAAAGGTCAGAAATGAGATGTTTACTATGCGCATGTTAATAACAAAAATACGTACTACTGTTTTTCACATGGAAAATATTCTGAGAAGTTACCCTCCTCTGTTCTGTCGCTTAATGTTAATATTCCGCATGCCACTGACCAGAACAATTCTAATCCTTTTAAATGCAATACATTAGAAGAATCTTCAGTCGTGACAGATTCTTCCAAAGCGCAGCTGCCTTATGGATCAGAACCGTTTGCGGATTTTTACGCGACCATTGCAATATTAGCCTTTTCAACCATAAGATCAACTGTCATCTATCTACATATGAACACAATCTCTATTTCTTCCATCCATTATATCATTCATTAATCCCCTAACTTGTGTGGCCATTGTTTTTTAAGTTAACAGTACCGTAATAGATATATATATATATATATATATATATATATATATATATATATAGATAGATAGATAGATAGATAGATAGATGTACTGGAATAGATATCACAAAATTGTTTATATACACTTGTGCACCTTCGTATGCACCCCACACACAAATAAATATATTGTGTGTGGGATGCAACTGAAAAGCACAAATGATTATAAACAATTATATATATATATATATATATATATATATATATATATATATATATATATATATATATATATGGGGCGTGCACCCTGAATGTACACAAGTGTATATAAAAAGCTTGGAATGTCTACTCCATTACAGCTCTAAAATCTTACCCATTTACGTATGTATGTATGTTTGAACGCTGTGTGTGTGTGTTCGTGTGTGTTCGTGTGTGTGTGTGTGTTCGTGTGTGTGTGTGTGTTCGTGTGTGTGTGTGTGCGTGCGTGCGCGTGCGCGCGCGCGCCTGCGTGTTTAGCCTGACATATTAGTTTAATGGCTATCCTCGCCCATATTCGAAATGTGTATTTATGAAAGGGATGGTATCGTTAAGAAGAAAATACATTCAGATTTCGCTGATCTTATAATCACTGACAATAAAATTCAAACAAACACCACATATAATATGCCAGATCATCTTATATGTACTAATAGTTACGAGTAGTAACAAAGCAACAAACAAATTTATTTACTCAGTTGACTGATATAATATCCAACAGAAACCAATCTCTGTAATACATACATATATACATATAGACATACACACACACACACACACACACACACACACATATATATATATATATATATATATATATATATATATATATATATATATATAAACAGATTTTACTTATGGCAACCACACCAAGCCAAGATAACTTTAAGGAAAAGAAGCATATTTTTTATTATTAAAATATATGCAAAAGTATCTCGTTTGTGAAAATGATTTTAGTTTCCTTTTGGCCGACAATTCCTCAGAAACAGAAACGTCGGCAGTATAAAGCAGATGCTGATAAGAAAAACTATTATCAACAGCTGGAATTAAAAACAAATTACCCAATATTCATATAAGGATGGAAAGAGAGAAAAAAACAACATTATTAAATATGTCCCTAGTCAGGCAGTAGTTTCCCCAAAGAAGGCGAGCTTAAATTTCATTCTCCTTGGTCCACATAGGGCAGGACTTTGCATATTAATAATAACACACTCGAAGATCACACACACACACACACACACACACACACATATATATATATATATATATATATATATATATATATATATATATGTTTGTATGTATATATATAAAATCACACCTGTTAAAGTTATCTGATTAAGAAAAATCCATCTGACATTAACAGTTCTCATATATAAATCTAAACAAAAACTTTCTGTTTGCCAGCCGTCCGATCTGATATGGTGACTTAATTTATTGTACATCTTATCCTTATGTCCGAACGCATTTTCTCACTCATTGTTCTGATTTTCTTTCCGAAATGTAGAAGTTGTGCCAGCAAATATCGGCGAAACGCGTCAATTATAAACTTTTCCACTTTCTCTCATCGCCTCCATTTTAGTTTCGTATAGTAGTATACATATTACATTCACACATACACAACTAAATACACTCGTACGTGCTTATTAATGTATGTTTCAGTGCGCACGCGCATAACTAGGTCGATATATATTCATCTATATGTTCATATATATTCATATGTTCTTGCATAGTTGTGGAATCTTATGAGTTGAATTGAACAGATAACTTTTAATCTCCTTCTTTTGCACAGATTTCAAAGTTGGGTGTTTCCATTTAGGTAATTGCGAATTTCTAGCCAATCTTAGGAATGGTGGAAAATGCATTTTGGAATCAAACGGATTAAATATTAAGACCGAAAATTGAGCATTTCTTCTTCTTTTTTCTCTTATATTCACTTCTGTCTTCTGCTACTTTTTTGTTTTGTGCCATACGTTCGTTTATTTTTGTTCTTTTTGAAGATTTCTTGAAATAACTGTGGCACATATATTATTGATCTTATAAAAGTGAATTCCTAGATAGAGAGATAGATAGATAGGTCTTTCTGTATCTTTGCATGTTATGTTCTCTCTCTTAAACACACACTCAAATAAACAATCTCTATCTCTTCTCCCCCCTCTCTCCCCCTCTCTCTCTCTCTCTAACATTCACGCACCCATCAACTATGTATATCTGTGTGTCCTTTGCTTGAATTTCTGCTTGGATACATCATTCTAAAAATTACCCAGAAGTGAAATTGAAAGTGTAGTTGTTTGGCGCTTGTTCGACATACTCAAAGGGAGATAATTCGATTCAATTAGGAGTTATTGATTTGCGGCATAAGCTTCGTTAGTTGAAACGTAAAAATCCAAAAGAAAAACATGAATTTTGCTTTTTATTTATTCGTTATTTTGACACACATTTATGAAGAACGTTGGTGTATTTTAATGGATATTTGGTTGATAATAGTATGTCATTATTTAAAAACACCTTTACCTATCCTTTTTCATATATTATTCTCTTAATTTGATGAAAATTACTGTAGTGTATAAAATTGCCACACTAAACAAGTAATTTATTAAATTTCTTTAAAAGCTTGAATCTTGAATCTAAATTTGATGATAATTCGGGAAAATTGAAATGTTTATAACCAGAAAGATAAAAGAAAGATAAAGAAATCGGCTATATAGATATTGCTACTCATTTACTATCATGATTCATTTACATGTTTAAAATATTCGTATTATGAACAGAAGACACGAACGATATAAATTCTATGACTATTTTTGTTTGAAAACCTTGTCTTTCTAAATATTTAAACATTTCTTGGCGATGCGAATTTTGTTATTTCACTCTCTCGATTTGCTACTTTCCTACTCCATCTCATATGACAGTGTACGAATGTGTTGATTTAGGTGGGATTGAAATTTCCTTTGGTCCATTTCTGTTAGTCGTTTCGACATTCAGCACTTCATCGCTCTATATTTTACGACTATAGATGCACAGGAGCGAGGGGGTGGTGTTAATTTCAGAAGAATTATATATATATATATATATATATATATATATATATATATATATATATATGCGCCCAGTTTTTCGTTAATTTTATACAGCAAAATTGTGATGAAGCAATAGTATAATTATTTAAATACAAATATATGCTAATTCAAAGAAGCAACGATAGATAAAACTATGGCATATTTATTTTGTGGCACATCTAATTTGTTTTAACTGATAAATCCATCCGTGAATATATCCTCAGTAAATACCGATGGTATATTGCCAAGAAAATTTCTTGCTGAAACATCGCTCGTCAATTGTAGGCTGTCAGCCTTTATATATATATATATATATATATATATATATATATATATATATATATATATATATATATATATATATATATGCGTGTGCGTGTAAAATAGAATATGTTTTAAATTAAAATTAAGAAGAAGAAGAAGAAGATTGTCAGTTAATCCATCTGCTAAAAGTTAGCAGTAAATATTCTTACCGTGCTTAACCATGTACAATGAGCAAAATACATGTATATTTTTCAATGTATTTTCCTGGAAGTTTTGAGTTTCTATTGATAACGCGATATTTAAGTAGCAGTAATCACGTTGTCTTATATATCTTCATTGTTTAAATAACCTAATGTAATTTGTTGTCGATTTTTTTTTTACTTAACACTTAAGATCTTCATATTTAATAATATATGTTTCAGTCCAAAAACCATCAGTTAGATTGTTCCCATTCGGTAGACATTTATCATTCTAGTTGGACATTTAATGTTCAATCTGATCGCACTATATTTCATATTCTGTCTACATAATCATGTTATACTTGCTTTCGGCAGCTTATTTTCTTGTGTTATCCTTCCCATTGTCTCATGTTACTTAATCAGCCAGTACCAGTCAAGACCAAATTGTTAATTTCATATCATGTTCATCGATTTTAAAATTTCACAGAACAGTTAAAACTAATACATCACACCAGTTACTATTCCCTTAATTTTCGGTAAAATTGTAAACCGTACAACTACTTCTACTTCTCTTTATCAAATTAATCATCGAATCGCATGTCAAGATGGTAAGAGTAGAAGTATGTACAACAAATACTTAAATAGAAATATTTGCTTGAATTATTTCCCAAGCGAGATATGAAGTCTTTTTCCGGGAATTGAAATACTTTTCTTGCTTTCTTGGTTCCACAGAAACGAAGGCAAGGAAAAATATTATTTACATTATTTACATGGTTCGGACTGTTGACCTCATCTTTATATTCCCGACTATTCGGCGGTTGTATGCTTCGGGCTTCTTCAGGTAATAGGATATTTGAACTGAACCCTATATTTCGTCCACTGGATACATTGTTCTATATTCACGTCCCATGCCTTTTCTGGATGTCTCACTTATCTCCCTTTAACTCAAATCTCCAATTTTTGTTCAGCACTGAACTAGCCAGGTATTGAACTCAAATTCTTTCGGTCACGTCACTGTACAACGACTGCAACATCGTGATTATGGCAGTGAATGTGACGACAGCATTACGAAAAATGAATAATTTAAATAATTACAATATCTCATCTCAGAAATATAGGCTGATAAAGAAAAATCATATATTGATGAAATATGCTATCAAGGATATCTACACATATGATAAAAGGCAGAATGTGTGTGTGTTCGTTTATATGTTTGATTGGATCTCCTACATTTTACAACCGATTTCAATCAAATTTGACACAATTACTGCTAATGATTCTGAAGAGATTTTGACGCCACCAAAAATGATTTACGTCAATGTTTTAATCGATATTGTCGATTTTTTGATCGGATGCACGCGTGTGTAATTATGTGCGTTCATAACACACAAAAGCAGATATGTTCATTTTTCATCTAAGAATTAATAGCTTTGGCATAATTGGAAAAAAAGTCGGATTGAAGTGTTTATATGGGAATAAGAAAGGACAAGAATTGCAAAATGTTGGTTTCGGATGCAATTGTGTCACCATGCATCCAGGCAGAGAAAGAAAGGCAGAAAAAGGAAAAGAAAGAAAGGAAGAAAGGAAGGGAAAAGTGAGGCGGGATCCGAATCATAGGTGATAAGCGAACACACACACGGCTAAGAGGCAATAAAAAAGGGTTATTTTGATAAGTGGCAAATGGCGAAAGAGTGTCATTACAATGACAATGAGATTTGAGTGAGTAGGGAAGTGTTATCTAAGGATATGAAAACAAACTATTGGTACGGGAAGGCATCTTATTATCAACACAGACCACCGGCCAAGGGAAAAATTCAAGTGAAAATGTTATTTCGATAAGTGACGAAAAGAATCAGTCGACTAAAAAAGACTTTGGACAGATATGAAAATTAAAGGCCACCTACGAGTAATCGTTGACCGATTTTCCTATATGGCCAGCGCGAATGGAATTGTGTTATCAAGAAATGTTCGCCAAAGAAAGTCCACTTGAAAACGTTAATTTTGATAATTGACAAAACACAGGTGTAGCTACAGAGCCTTAGTTAGATATGGAAAATTAAAATCCCACACAAGCAGTCTCGCTAACTAAATTCTTTTCGACAAAACGACTATTGCATGCGATAATAAATTTATGTTATCAGGAATATGTGCCAAAGGAAAATGGGTGGGGACCCAGGGGTGTTTTTCTTTCTTCCTTTGAGACGTCAGACTGACTGAAAACTTGGGGATAATTCTTTTTGAGGCCATGTTAAGAATACCAACCATCTTGATAAATCAGCGATAAAATACCTGACGTAAGCCACGTTTAGAACAAGAATTATGACCCCATTGTTCATATTTTCCCGTTGGTGGCCAGAGAAATGATACGGCGATAAAGGAAGAAAAGGAAAAGCAAAAGATAATTTCTTTTTAGTTAAGCAAGGTATTTTTTTCCAAAACAAAGCCGCGGATAGTTCACGCCCGACTAAGACATCATTGGTCAAGTGGTGATCACGTGACGCACAAAGGAGGAAGAAAGATACCCGACCAAGACCTCATTGGCCGAGACTGATCACGTGACGCACGAAGAAGGCTGTCGACGCCCACATCCAGAGTATAAGTATGAGAAGCTGCTACGAAGAAGTGGGGAGGGCAGTTCACGCTCCTCAGAAGTATGGTGAGAAAGTGGGAGTGAAAAAAAGTTACCAAAAATGGAAAAGAGTGGAAAATCCCTAACCTGAAATAAAAGAGGTGGATATGTATTTAGAATTATCGAGTAACCCCCCGGACGCCAACAGATCCACCCCGGTTTTGGTCGGCGTCAATAAAAGCCAGGCCCCAACAGGCAGAAATCAGTTCGGGCCCTGGCGGCAAAGATGAGTGTCTAGAGATTTCGAGCTCCAGTTTCCAGAGTTGAAGCCGCCTCGAGATAGCTGACCAAGATTCACGCAAAATTCCGGACTCCTCTTCAACCAAGAACAATTATTTTGAAGAGCGAATTAGGACCAGACCACCGAAATAAGTTTTTTTTTTTTTTCGACTTTCGTCCAAAGACACACCGAAACACAATTTTCTTAGAGAGCAAACAACTTGAAGCGTTAAAACTTGCCTAGCGAAAACGACGTGTCACAATCCACAGAACCGGTCGGGAGATAGATGCAGTCCAACGTATCGAACAACTAGACATAAAGTTTGTTACCTTTTTCTTTAATACTTTGAACTTTTTGAGTTTTCCTTTTATTTTATTTTATGCATATTAGTGTGTTATCACCCCCGTTGAACTCAATTTGCATTACGGCCCCAACCACTGTTTGATCTCGTCTGTCTAAGATCAATTCACAACGTGGGTAGGCAGACTGGAGATCAATGCAGTTACCTTGGTAACCAGGCGTTGGAAGCGAGTTGGGAACGACGAGGCTGATATCAAATCTAACCAGATTCCCACCCGAATCACCAAAAGGTTAGAACGTCACATTTGGGTGCCGCGACCGATACCAAGCCAGTTGGTCGTCACAGGACGAGATAACACGACTGACGCGACAGGCGGACGTCACGTTTGGAGCAGCGACACCCGGAGACAGTGAGACAGGTAAGAGCTATAGGTTACTACAGACGCTTCGTCCCGGCATTTTCGAGAATTGCCATACCACTAGTAGCCCTGACGAAGAAATACGCTAGGTTCAAGTGGACAGAGGACTGTCAACGGGCATTTGATACGCTAAATGAACAGTTGACAGCCGTCCCACTGCTGACGTACCCAGACCTCAGCAAGCCCATGGTACTATACACTGATGCCAGAGAGCAGTGTGTAGGAGCAGTTCTTACCCAGTCGTGTCTCGATAAAGAAGTACCAGTGCCAGGCATACCAGAGGAAGTACCGATATACTTCCTCTCCCATAAGCTCTCAGAGACACAACAGAGATGGCCAGTAATAGAAAGAGAAGCATATGCCATCATGTATGCTCTCCAAAAACTGGACTACTATTTGAATGGTGCGGTCTTTACTATAAAAAACAGACCACAGACCTCTGCAGTACATATTGCAGGCAGGATAGACAAATTATAAGAAAATTAAGTTAAGTGGCTACCACTGTAAGAGTATTTGGCAGTGAAGGAAAACACGTGCGCAGATTTACTCTCAAGAATACCGAAACAACTGGAAGAAAGATCTGTAAAAGTAGAGCAGAGAGTAGATGATAAAGCCTATAGAATAGGAGTAATTAACTCTAGTAAGCTAAAAGACCGCCTTATGTTAGAATCGGACGAAGAAGGGGACGCACAGATCATAACCGATCCCTACTGGACAGAAGGAATTGAGAAGGAGCAGGCAGACAGTGAAATAGCTGCCCTGAGAGAAAAGGTGAAGGCAGGAGAGACCACCAGGTATGCCATAATAGAGGAAAGGCTGTATTATCTCTCAGGCAGGGATGAAGAAGTCAAGCCCAAGTTGTATGTGCCCAAAAAGTTTAAGACCAGAGATATTGGAACAGTGCCCGACAGGTTGGGTCACATGGGAATTGATAGGACATGTGATCTAATAGGAAGAAAGTACTATTGGCCCAAACTGTATGGAGAGGTCACTAACTATGTTCGGAGCTGCGTAGTGTGCCAGTCGCAGAGCAGAACGCAGGAAATGGCACCATTGGAGGAGACGGACGTGCCGAACTTCCCCTTCGAGAAAGTGAGTATGGATGTATCAGGACCATATGGGGAAACTGCACAAGGAAACAACTATATAGTGAGTTTTGTCGATTGGCTAACAAATTGGCCTGAAGCATTTGCAGTACCAGACAAGAAGGCTAGAACTGTGGCCGGTTTGATAATAAGTGAAATCTTCCCTACGTATGGCGCCCCTGTGCAATTGGTAACAGATAAGGGCACGGATAATATAAACAGCATAATGAGGGAAGTTCTGACGGGTTTGAATATGGAGCACGTAAAAACATCTCCATATCACCCCCAAGGAAATGCTAAAGTGGAAAGGTTTCATAGAACCTTGGGAGATGTATTGGCTAAGCTGGTCAAAGAGAACACTGGAAATTGGGACTTGTATTTGACGCAGGCTCTGGCGGCCGTCGGGTTTACGATAAACGAAACCTCCAGATTTTCTCCTTACTTTTTTGTTGTTTGGCAGAGACGTGGTCCTGCCTGTGGATAACAATTGAAGCCCTGAAGAATGTATATGGAGAAGATCATCATCAGCTATTGCTGGAACAACAACATAAAATATTTGTACAGGCCAGAAGAAGAATAAAGAGGGCCCAGAAGAAAATAAATGAGAGAGTGAATGCTGAAAGAAAGGTAGTAGAATTGAAGGTTGGAGACCCTGTCTACTATAAAATCCACCAGAGAGAAGGAAAGCTGGACCAAAGAGGGGAACCGTACTACCGGATAGTAGAGCAGACTGGTCCATTATCATATGTAATATGGGATCAAGTGGCAGGACGAGCAAGGAGGGTCCATGCCAATGATCTGAAGAAGGCTGAAATAACTAACCTGGAAATGACCGAGCCGAGGCCTAAGAAGACAAGGACAAGGAAGGTAACTCTGCTTGAGCCGGAAGAAATGGAGACGGAGGAAGATTCCGAAGAAAATGAGGAGATAGATCGAGTTGACCAGATAGACGAAGCGATCTGAGTGACGGAGTTGGAACCCTTCTGTCGTTGACTGAATCGGTGCAGACAAGACCCTGTGAGGTCGCTATCCCACCACCATGTCCAAAGAAAAGGAAGAGAAAAACGAGGAGATCCAATCACGCAGTCGAGGGCTCTAAAAAGAGGCACCCTGAACAGGACGAAGGGCCCAGCGAGTGGGAGGAAGAGGATCAAATACCCCTTTCCCAGCTCAAGGAAAGGCTAAGGAACAGGAGAGATCTAGACATAGAGTCAAGAGGTATTAAAGACGTCCTGGGCGAGGACGCTAAACAGAAGGAAGAATCAGGGGATGAAGAAGAGGACAAAACACCTCCTGGACGGGAATTAAACACAGAGGGAAGGTTAGAGGTTGAGCAGGGACAACCTCGGAAGATGAGGTGAAGAACCCCAAATCTCAGTAGAACAAGAAGGCTGTGCAGAATAGAATCATTCGGTGTCGACAGATAACGACACTGGCTCATCCAAAAACCTGCTGGCTGACTGTGGTGGATGTGGATGGAGGGTGGGAGTCGCGAGCTACACCTCACGAAGGACGGAAGAAGATTATTGACATTGCAACTGGCCATCAGTGGTGTCATGAAGTACGACCTTTGGAGTGAGCGCCACGCACACCTGTCCGGACCATTCTGTCTGCTAGGAGTTAGTTAGAGGAGGGAAGAGCTGAACTTATGGAATAATTGAGTGATGAATTGAGCAAGACTGAATGGTTGTGAAGAATAACAAGAGAATTTTGTTACCTTGCTGGAATGGTCAAGATGAAAGGGTTGATGATGATGATGATGGTACCCACGCTGATGGTGACGATGGGGGAAGCTGGGAAGCACAGCCGAAACACCATTTTTAAAAAGACGAGTGAAGTAATAATAACCAGGTCTAAATGGTTGATCACATTCGTGATAGATTTGAAACCATACGACTCGCTACTAAATAAGTTAAGTAATGAACTAACGCAGCTGGATGCAGCCCGGTTGAAAGTAGGACAAGATTATCCCAAGGAAAAAGGGTATCTTAGTTTATTACACTCCCTAGAATCAGAGGCCACCATGATAGAGGCTCAATGGAGGGACATGCAAAACTACCTGAAGGGAATAGAGTCACTGCAGACGCGGAAAAAGAGATCAGTAGTTCCGATTGTGGGAAAAGCGTTAAGTGTCCTGTTTGGAACAGTGACTGAAGATGACGTTAAATTCATAAGAAGGAAACAGGGAGAAGTGGAGGTAAATCAGAGGACGCTTGCTCAAGTGGCAAGAGATAATGTGACAATATTAAATGTGACAAGGTTAGAAGTGGCCAAAAATAGAGCCAGAATAAATTGGTTAATAGATAAACTGGCAAGGTTGAGACAAGAGGTAATTAATGATACACAAACTGTAATGATCGAATTACAGGAAATGAGCGGATTCATGCAAAAATATTTCCAACTGATGACAATTACGAATAAGGTACGACAAACTAGTCAGTCGTTGACGACCTTGCTGGAACATGTGAGAGCGCAATTAGACATGCTGTCATTGGGACACATCTCCCCATGCATAGTAAACCCGGGTCACCTAAGGGAAGCGCTACTCGGAATACAGGCCGAGTTACCCCACCATTTAAGGCTGCCAGTGGACCCCACCAAATAATTGTGGAAATATTATAATGCACTAGGATGTGTGACCGTTTTAGAAAATAGACGACTATTGGTTGTGATATCTGTTCCGTTGTTAGATAGAGAGAGTATATTCGAGATATACCAGGTTATAAATTTACCCATTCCCTACCCCAAAAGAGATCAAGGTTTGGGAATGATAGCAAGGTACAAGGTGGAAACAGAATGCATAGCTTTAAATTCGGGGAGAACGAAATTCATGTTGCTAACAGCTGAAGAAGCTGGAAGGTGTAGAGATGATGCTCTAGGGTACCTCGTTAAGCCCTATCTATAAAACTGGTAACCGCAAAATGTGCATACTAGAATTGTTTGAAGGGAAGAGAGAAGGAATTAAGAGAACCTGCCAAGTGGAGGTATTAGCAAACACGGCATTACCACAAGCTATCAGTGTTTCAGACGGGGTGTTGGCAGTAGCCACACAGAAACCTATCAGCTTGTCTAGGGTATGTGGGGGAGAGTCCACAAGGACATTAAGAGTAAGGCCACCGTTATCCCTGTTAAAGTTACCCATGGGATGTTCGGCATTTGGGATATCTATTTACTTACACCCCTATTACCAGGAAGAATAAAGATATGAAGAGAAAGATTCAATCATAGAAATGATTGGCAGAGGCTTAGTCAATTGTACAGAATTGTGGGAGCCAATAGTGAAGGGATTCTCTAATGTTACCTTGAATAAAATGCCAGTACTAATGAAACCGATAGAAAAGATCGATATGGATCAATTGAGGGACAAGTTAAGTGCGTTGGGAAACGAAGGTGTGGCTTGGGAAGACGATGAGCAGATCGCGATAAGTTGGTCAATAGTGATGGGTACATTCATAGTTATAGCCATCGGGGGTGTATTAATATGGAAGGTTAAGAGTAAGAGGAGATTAGCGAACGACAATCTAATGAGCATGCAGCAACTCGAGAGGGAGATGCCGAGCAGTGTTCCTTACTCAGACGGAATTGGCGAAGAAATTGCAGGAAGACCAGCGGAGGAGGCTGGCGTGAGACCGCCACGTGCGGCGGAAAAACCTCCCACAGCGGAGAGGAAAACATTGACCAAGAAGAACAAGCCATAGTAACCACATCTGCACCCACAAGCACACGCACACATTATATTACATATAAAACAGAAGAAGATGAGAAAGAACATTACACGTGCATGTACAACAGAAGAAGAAGAAAAACAACATTACATTGCATGTACAACCGAAGAAGAAGTAAAAGAACATTACCTTGCATGTAGAACAGAAGAAGATGAAAAAGAACATTACATTTGCATGTAGAACAAGAGAAGATGAAAAAGAACATTACATTGCATGTAGAACATAAGAACTTGAAAAAGAACATTACATTGCATGTAGAACAAAAGAATTTGAAAGAGAACATTACACTGCATGTAGGAAAGTAGTGTAGAGTTGCATGGGACAAATGCATGATGCATGTTAAATGGTGTATTTGGGTTTAGGTGTCATTTACGGGTAAATGACAAATCGGTTAGGGAAGGATTGTGGCACCATGCATCCAGGCAGAGAAAGAAAGGCAGAAAGGGAAAAGAAAGAAAAGAAGAAAGGAAAGGAAAAGTGGGGCGGGATCCGAATCATAGGTGATAAGCGAACACACACACGGCTAAGAGGCAATAAAAAAGGGTTATTTTGATAAGTGGCAAATGGCGAAAGAGTGTCATTACAATTACAATGAGATTTGAGTGAGTAGGGAAGTGTTATCTAAGGATATGAAAACAAACTATTGGTACGGGAAGGCATCTTATTATCAACACAGACCACCGGCCAAGGGAAAAATTCAAGTGAACATGTTATTTCGATAAGTGACAAAAAGAAACAGTCGACTAAAAAAGACGTCGGACAGATATGAAAATTAAAGGCCACCTACAAGTAATCATTGACCGATTTTCCTACTTGGCCAGCGCAAATGGAATTGTGTTATCAAGAAATGTTCGCCAAAGAAAGTCCGCTTGAAAACGTTAATTTTGATAATTGACAAAACACAGGTGTAGCTACAAAGCCTTAGTTAGATATGGAAAATTAAAATCTCACACAAGCAGTCTCGCTAACTAAATTCTTTTCGACAAAAGGACTTTTGCATGCGATAATAAATTTATGTTATCAGGAATATGTGCCGAAAAAAATGGGTGGGGACCCAGGGGTGTTTTTCTTTCTTCCTTGGAGACGTCAGACTGACTGAAAACTTGGGGATAATTCTTTTTTGAGGCCATGTTAAGAATACCAACCATCTTGATAAATTAGCGATAAAATACCTGACGTAAGCCACGTGTAGAACAAGAATTATGACCCGATTGTTTATATTTTCTCGTTGGTGGCCAGAGAAATGATACGGCGATTAAGGAAGAAAAGGAAAAGCAAAAGATAATTTTTTTTTAGTTAAGCAAGTTAATTTTTTTTTCCCGAAACAAAGCCGCGGATTGTTCAGGCCCGACTAAGACATCATTGGTCAAGTGGTGATCACGTGACGCACGAAGGAGGAGGAAAGATACCCGACCAAGACCTCATTGGCCGAGAGTGATCACGGGACGCACGACGAAGGCTGTCGACGCCCCTATCCAGAGTATAAGTATGAGAAGCTGCTACGAAGAAGTGGGGAGGGCAGTTCACGCCCCTCAGAAGTATGGGGAGAAAGTGGGAGTGAGGAAGGGTTTCCAAAAATGGAAAAGAGTGGAAAATCCCTAACCAGAAATAAAAGAGGTGGATATGTATTTAGAATTATCGAGGAACCCCCCCGGACGCCAACAGACCACCCCGGTTTTGGTCGGCGTCAATAAAAGCCAAGCACCAACAGACAGAAATCAGTTCGTGCCCTGGCGGCAAAGATGAGTGTCTAGAGATTTCGAGCTCCAGTTTCCAGAGTTGAAGCCGCCTCGAGATAGCTGACCAAGATTCACGCAAAATTCCGGACTCCTCTTCAACCAAGAACAATTATTTTGAAGAGCGAATTAAGACCAGACTAACGAAATAAGTTTTTTTTTTCGACTTTCGTCCAAAGACACACCGAAACACAAATTTCTTAGAGAGCAAACAACTTGAAGCGTTAAAACTTGCCTAGCGAAAACGACGTGTCACAATCCACAGAACGAGTCGGAAGATAGATGCAGTCCAACGTATCGAACAACTAGACATAATGTTTGTTACCTTTTTCTTTGATACTTTGAACTTTTTGAGTTTTAATTTTCTTTTCTTTTATGCATATCTGTGTGTTATCACCCCCGTTGAACTCAATTTGCATTACGGCCCCAACCACTGTTTGATCTCGTCTGTCTAAGATCAATTCACAACGTGGATAGGCAGAATGGAGATCAATGCAATTACCTTGGTAACCAGGCGTTGGAAGCGAGTTGGGAACGACGAGGCTGATATCAAATCTAACCAGATTCCCACCCGAATCACCAAAAGGTTAGAACGTCACATTTGGGTGCCGCGACCGATACCAAGCCAGTTGGTCGTCATAGAACCAGACAACACGACTGACACGACAGGCGGACGTCACGTTTGGAGCAGCGACACCCGGACGGAGAAGCGAGGAGCGAACAGCTGGAGCCGCGGCGAAGACGTCACAAGTGGTGCTGTTTGAGGACGTCACCACTGGCGCTGTGGTAGATCAGGATAGAACGTCACAGTTGGCGCTGCGACCGGGGGCCGACGTCACACAAAAGTTATGAAGGATTTCTGTCACAGCCGAACTTTGCGCTACAAATGCCAATCGGATTAGTGATATTAGTCACGCATGGTTCGCACGATGCGTAATGCTAGCTTTTGATTGGCCCATTCACTCTCCGGGTCATGTGAGATCATGTGTGAAACTTGGGCAGTCATGCGTGTTCGCATCAAGCATTCTAAATGTGGTAGATGTTACAATAGCCTAATTTTATTTCAGGATTTAACACTCATAACATGGTTTTTAAAAGGATATTTAATGTTGCAATGCAGGCATGCATTACTTTCCATGATTTCTACATTTGCACAGTAAAGTAAAAATAAAGGTCATTTTAAAAAGTATTTACAAAGCTACATGTCAAATTTTACCAGAAGAACCAGTAAAAACAAGGTGAAACTGCTGATTTTAGATGTTTGTAGTTCATGTAGACTGCTAAAGCATAGGACTGAATTCAGTGAGCAATCACATTTCATGCCACATCACGGCACCACTTTTAAGTCAAGTGCGCACCGGGGAACTCATGTCTTTTCATGCCGATTACATGTAGCAAAACGCACCTACTTCCTATAATGTTACTACTGCTCATCTCTACCCAAAAAAACTTCTCGCACGTTTTCATCTAAATTCGTGTTTCTTAAATGACTTCATCATCCATCAGTAAACGAAATTATCATTGCTTCAAATGTTATTTGC
The DNA here is from genome assembly GCA_903632075.3 of Acanthosepion pharaonis. Classification (NCBI taxonomy): domain Eukaryota; kingdom Metazoa; phylum Mollusca; class Cephalopoda; order Sepiida; family Sepiidae; genus Acanthosepion; species Acanthosepion pharaonis. The sequence continues at coordinate 968,158 of CAHIKZ030005300.1, forward strand.
AAGAAGTGTATAAACAGTGGTATTTTCAACTTTTGATCAATAAAACTACATCATATCTCCTGGATGCTCAAAATTTTCAAAGAAAATGGAGCTTGAAGATCTCATTTTCTGATTGGCTGAATTTAAGAGACTGTGATACGTCGGTGAGGACGTAAATCAAAAATGCAATCCATATTTTTGAATAAGGCACTACATAGTTTTAATATTTATCAATAAAAAAAACCGATACAATTAACTCGCCAGATACTATTTTGAAACGTCATCCGCCACTGTACACTTCTTTGACTAACCCAGCTGGAGGTTAACCAATCGTATCAACTGTTCAATTTTGCCGCGAGCTCATTGGCACGGATGCAAGCGTTTAACCTTGGGCCCATCCAATCATGCGCGCGAGCAGTTCTCGTAGATCACTTTAGTACGTGCGCTTAAGGTCAACTGACCGACTACCTCTTTATACCATAATTCGCACGCCTGTTCACGCTTCTACGAATACTGTCCCGCACTTGGCTCACTTCATTGGCTTCTTACCGAAAGCGCAAGTTGTTGATTAAGTATCCAAACTGAATTTTTTTTACTTCTTAGTTATAACTACATCCGTATCCGCGTTTATCGAATTTACTTCCCAAATTACCTACTACCGTTTTAACTTTAGTTGAATTTTTTAAACTTCACTTTTTTGTCTTCAATCCCGTTTTGATACAGTTACATACATTTTTGGGATCCCTCTAACCAGCCTACGCTTAGACTACATGTATTTCTTGCACTCAAAAAAAACAACATAACTTTTATTACGTTTGCCTTTTTAAAATTGGATAAAATGGCGCCTAAGAGAAGAAAACTTTTTGGGCGGCGCACGGCTGCTGCCTCCGCTACAAGAGCAACAAGGGCAAGTGAAACCCTAGAGCAAACTTTGTTACACCTTTCTCAGATGGCCTCAAGCTCTGCTACACGCATCTCCTCGGAAAGTACCGCTGAACGGACTGAAAGGCTGGCATCAATAGCACCAGTTATGTCATCACGACTCGCTAGACTTTCATTTGAAGTGGGTTTATGACAGAATTCAGAGGATGCAGTATGCGTTTCTACGTCCAGCGCTTCCGATTCCCCAACACAGAAAATCCTTCGGCGTTTAAGGAATGCCAGCGCTACAGAATTTTCTAGAGCTTTAGAAAGCCCTGAACAAACCACTTTGCGTCGACTTAGGAATGCTAGGGCTAAAGTATCTTCCAGGGTTTCGGAACAACGTCAAGAAACCGCTATTCGTCGTTTAAGAAATGCTAGCAATACTACCCCGGCCAGAGCTTTCGAAACTCCTGTGAAGACAGCTAATCGTCGTTTGCCGAATTCCAGATCAAACTGCGTCTGTCAGAGCTTCAGAAAGCCCTGGGGTACGGCGAGCACGTCTCAGCAAAAATGGCCAAATCCCAAGGAAAACACTCAGCGTCGCGTGTCTGAATTTAGGTGAACAGTGTTTCGCCCATGCACAGCTTTACGTAGGCTGCTCCCGAGTCGGGAGTGAGGATAACGTTTACGTTTACTCTCCAACAAACAAAGCTAAAAATATTACCCACGCAGAAATGCTATAGCCCATGGTCGGTCACGTTTAAACACAATGTACACATCTTTATGTCTGCTGCATCGTAAGCACCTTCATTTTTGAACCCGGTTTATTTAAAGTTCATCATAGTATCCAATTGCCATTAATAAGACATTTCATTACAGGTTGTCTTGCTCAGCAGGTGCTCCCTTATCACTTAAACCCCATTATAGCTGAATTTGCATTTACATGTCATTCACGTAACCATATTCAGTTGCAACCCAAAACCAATATGTGGGAAGGTGGATTCGTTTAATTGTCAGAGAAGTCGAGTGCGTCCACGCAATTCAAGCCTCATCAAAAAGAAGTAGGATAATGAAAGATTAGCGGCATGCAGAGTTATAATAAGCAGTCTCTGCAGTACATCGTTGGTGTGCCCCCCGCCCTGTTAACATAGCGGCTGCTTTATGTAATGCTACATGCGCTTCATGCTCGCCTCAACTGGCTATTAAAATACTACAAGAAATTTTTACGACTTACAAGTCCTCGCCCCGACACCTTCCCATACTTCTGTTGTATGGTTCTGTTTGCGGGAGTGGCAGTGCCGTTTTGGGGGCAAATGACGCGTCTACTTTTCACAATATTGCGTTTAATTACGTTGCACTCAGGGATTATAAAACTGCCCGATCGGAATACAAAGCCATCTGACACAACTCACCAATAACTTCCTCAAGCCCGTGTTTGTATTTAACTTGACAGCTTTAATTGGAGGTGTCTTGGTAATGGTAAACGGTTGATGCTAACATGGCTGTCCATTGCTTCATTTTCAGCCTTAAATTCTTTTCTTCTGTTGTGCTGATGAATACTGACAACTTGTTTACATTACGTTTTTAATGTGGGCGGCCATAATTTTACTAGAATTCAGCCTTACATTCCTGTACAAAATGAGTATGACAGGTATGATCTTCAATTCAAAGGAAGTTTACTCTCGGGCAACACTGGGTTTACTGCTAGTTGATCAATATCTGAGAACAGATTTCTTGAGGATTTGAAGTTGATATGCCACTTGAACAGGTAGAGATAATCTTGCGCTATCCTAAATCTCTTTTGTTTAAAAATGGGGAAGGATAGAGTAAAAAATAATGCAAAGTAGCATTTGATATCCCATAAGGTTCTATGGGGCTGAGGTTTCTGAATTTTTGGACATGTATACGTTGAACAAGATAAACGAAATAGCTCACACAGACAGCTACTGCTGTATGGGGTCCATAGTCTGATGAGAAAGCTGGGCACAGAAGTGCAGATGACAGAATTAAAAAAAGACAACTTTTATAAACTCTTCAATATTCTCGAATTTGAAATTGAGTCGATACGAAGAAAAAAGTCGTCCATTATTTGCATGTCGAATTTAATTTTCGAAACGGCTGCGTCTCACCTTACATAATACCAAACACAAAAGTATGGTATGTGAAAGCTGGATTCAACTACCCTGTAAGTGTAATTAAGCGAATCCTTAAACAAATATACTGAAGGCTAACCAGAATTTTTTCTTGTAGAACCATTATAAGAGAAAAATAGTGTACGAAAAAGTGTTGACAGCGAACGGGCAAAAACTAAATTGGAATTCAGACCCTAATAGAATAAACAAATTAAGAATGAAGGAAAAAAAAGAAACACTATTTGGTTTGCCCCCCGTTTAATCGAGAGTTAAAATGTAACATAGGAAAGGTGTATTTTAAGTTACTTGATAAAGACTTCCGTAAGAGTTCTGTATTAAAAGAGCAGTTCAATAGAGATAGTGAAATTAATTAACAGCTCTACTAGAAAATTCGGTACTACCGTGAAAATATAATCTCGTAAAATTTCAAGGTTCGCGTGCTGCAAGATATGGTTGATAGTGAAAAGTGTAACTGTCAAAAAAAAAGAAAAGAAAAAAAAAACAAAAACAAGTGCAAAACAGGAGTGCTTTACAAAGCAGAAGTGAAGCACGACAGTGATCAAATTACGATATATGTGGGGTATACTGAAATTACCTTGAATAAATGAATATACAGTTACATATTATCGTTCTGAATAGAAAGCCATAAAAATTGTACCAGACAGGCCAGACATACGTGGGAATTGAAAGAAAGAAAGAGAGAAAGAAAGAAGAACAAATGTCCGCTTATAAGATGGAGTATAAAGAGGAGACTCAAACTTTACAATAATAGTAGTAATGTCTGTAGGCTGTGCCAGGAAAAAAAATCCAGCGATAGTAAAATAATCAGACCAAGAAAAGCTGTTAGTTGAAAGATCTTCAGTCATGTCGAGGTGTAGTCATGCTAGAAAGTATATTGTGCGTTTATACGAACTCGGATGAGAGTACGTCATTTTGTCCAATTCTAGATTCAACCCTCCATTTATGTAATACTTCCTGTTGTCAGCGCTTAAAATAAACCAATAAACCGTCAGGAAATTAATTGTCATCTACCGCTTGACGAGACATTAATGGTGGAAACTATGGTTGCGGGTGTGTAAGTGATTCTGTAATTTTATAATTTTTAATATTTAAAGCACTGCCAGTTCAGTTTTGGGGATTCTGTACCGAGAAAAGATTTAATACACTCGTACCCTGGCCGCACTCAATTCTAACGAACGATTGTGTGTGTGTGAATATATATATATATATATATATATATATATATATATATATATATATATATATATATATATATATGTGTGTGTGTGTGTTAGAAATTTAAGTATATGATCCTGACAAAGTTATAAATTATTGACAATTGGAAAAATATTCATGAAAGGGTAATGTTTCGAAAAAAAAAAACACCTGACGATGCATTTCGGCGATCAGACTACATTAGATCAAAGGCGAAATAAATAACTTGCGTGTTTATGTATTTGTGAATGTTAAAAAAAAATAAAATCTTAAATTTTTCCAATGCTGTCGTTGCTCGTTACTATACATATATATATATATATATATATATATATATAATAATGTATATATATATATATAATATATATATATATATATATATATATATATATATATATATATATATATATATAAAAGAAAAAGAACAATAAAATTTATAATCCTGTGTTCTTATTGCTTATTTTTTATTTAAATAAAACAGTGCTCAATACAATTCTGCAGAACATACATATTATAAATTTACTAATTTCAAAATAAGGTTCCATCATTACACAGGAATTACCATATCTCAAAAACAGAAACTAAAAACTTCAAATTTTGTTACAGAATTAAATTAAATTTAAATTAAATTCAATTAGAGAATTATATTAAATTCGAATTCTCTTGAAAATGAAACTGTACAACGGATTTTAATTTAATTCTGTAATTAAATTGAGTTTTTTTAGTTTCTGAAAACCGTTAATTCCTGTGTATCGATGCAATCATATATATATTTATATATATATATATATATATATATATATATATATATATATATATATATATATATACACAATCGAATCTCACGTCGAATTCGACGCGTGGAGGTCAAGCAGATCAGATCCTAGTGACAGTCAGCCCGGCACCAGCATAGGAGATTTGATTATAGTGGTGAAAATTTTGTACAGAACCATCTACACTTTTTGAGGAACCGAATATAGAGACATGGTGCACTACGTGTATCAACGTCTCCAAAACGACACTCCGCAGATTTTGAATTCAGAGTTGTCCTTCTCTTAGACCTGTTGTCATCAAGGCTATAGAACGCAGTCTGTCATGCCAATTACATGTCGCTGGAGGGACAAGAGTATTCATACCTTTCCCAATGGTATAAGGATTTAAGTGAATATATATATATATATATATATATATATATATATATATATATATATATATATATATATATATATATATATGTGTGTGTGTGTGTGTGTGTGTGTGTGTGGGGGGTGTGTGTGTGTGATCGAACAAGCATATAATCGCACTCAAACAATAATCCGCACACAAGGAAAGAAATCCACACGGTCATGAATTTAAATTGTTTTTTTCTTTTTCCAATATTCTGTGTAACTGTTGCATGCATACAAAATTTTATTTCAATGCTTATCTTGTAGAATAAGCAGAATTTAAGTATTTTAAATCAAAGCCAAATATAATCTCCCCACACAAATGTTACACGCAGCCTTCAACTTTAAAACATATTTCAAATTTGTATATTAATAAAAAAAAGAAGAAAAGAATAGCCAATAAAATTAACTCCCTCCGGTAAGTGTACATAGGCTTCGGGTGCCTAGAATAAATAATATATATCAGATATATATTCTACTGTGCAGAATGTCTTCCAGCAGTAAATAAAAACGAATCACCCTCGTCATCCTGTCTTTCCAACCAAAGGAACAACTGGTTCCCCTTGATCGTGTATCTTAACCCCACTTTCTGTCTTCCTCACTGACCGACTAAGTTCATTTCTTTCCCCCTCAGAATACAAATACAAACTTTTATTTCTTGATAGTAGTTATAGTTAAGATATTGGGTATTTTTTTTCTTTTTTTTTTTTTTACATTTAGCAAACATTTATCTCAGTTTTTTTTGCATTTTGGCAAACATTGGTCTCATTTCTTTTATTTAGCAAACGGTGACTTATAGAAACTTTGCGCAACAAGCTTACCTCGTATATTTTTAAGCTTTCACGGATTATTCTTTCTCTTGATGCAACGACGATTTACTCTTCGAAGGAAACTTGCAGATTTTATTCAATATTTCGATCGAGTTACATCACTTGAGCTCACTCAGATTTCACAACTGCTGTAAATGGTGATTATAAATAGAGTCCAAACAAGAGAAAATCTCCTAAAAATAATCCTAAGTTCGCCTTCGTCGACCAAGTTATTTCGAAAATGTTGTCATCTCTTTCATTACAATACATGTTTTCTATTTCCAGCTCGTCAGATTCCTTTGCGTGCCTCTCCAGAATTATTCCAAACACCGGTGACGATTGGTAAATATGTCACATTCATGTTGAACTATTTCTTCAGCTTAGTTTATTTCATGATTTCATTAAGTTTCCATTTCTATATATGTTCTGCTTCGACAGCAATAATTTATCATTGGAAATGTTGTTCATCTTCTGTGCGATAGCGAAATCTTCTATTCTGAACTGTATTTTGTGATACTTTTATATTTGAAAATTACATATATTTTTACATTTACACTAGAAGAGCTAATGTTTGACAAACTTCATCAAATGTTATTCTACAAATCCTTGATAATGTTTATTTTAATATATATTTGTCTATTAAAATTTACTTGCTTGCAGTTAATTGTACTTAGGTTTCTCACTTCAAGTGTCACCTGACAAAACATAGTTATGGTGAATTCATTTTCATGGTGAAAAGATTTTCTTCTGCCTTAATATAGTCATGGCATGCAATTCACTAATTCATTAACGATTGTTTTTATAGTCTTCATTCTTCTTGTTTAATTATTATTATTATTTAATAATCTTTTGATTTCTGGTGTGTACATATTTCATTCCGTGTCCCTTCGAGAGACATAAGTTTAGAAATGGCATCATGGCATTTTCCACTGACAAATAAAACAAAAAAAAACAACATTTTTTGCATAGATAAAGCCTTTCGTAAAATGTGGGCTGTACTCGTGAGAACAATGTTTTTGTATTTCTTTAAGGCATGTGCATCCAGGAAGCCCTTCAATTAGTCTACTGGAATCTTTTCCAACCAATCCGAGGGTTCAATCTACAACGGGGATTTTTGATGTTTCTCCTGTGCTACATTATTATTATTATTATTATTATTATTATTATTGTTGTTGTTATTATTATTATTATTGTTATTATTTGTTATATAGGAATAAATTGTCGCTGTAGACACTCAAGTTTGAACTTAGATCGCCAGTGGGTAAATTGTGTCGATCCCATTTTTCCATTATGTGGATCACGTAGCCATGGGAGGTAGGTAGTAGCTTGGCGTCTAATTGATCCACATTTCTAGTTTATCGTCTCTTATTATTTGGATTCCTATTTCTAATCTATTACTATACAAATCGTTATTCTTTATACTATTCACTATACTGGTTTTCTGTAAGAATTACTATTTGGTGGTTACTTTTCCAGCAAGTATTATCGAGCAGGTACTATGAGTGTGAATGTTACTCGAAGACGTCTGACACCAGTATTGTTCCCCAGCGTCACTATAATTGTAATCTAAGATTACAAAGTCTCTACTACAACGAGGATTACAAAAGTGACAACATCTATTCGTTGGTATCACAAAAGTGCCAACGAGTGTTCGTTGACATCATAAAATTATTATTATTAGTAGTAGTAGTATAATTATTATTTCCTCTAATATCGTTTGTATACATATTTCCTTCCCAGAGGCCTAAAGTTAGAAATGGCTTCATGCCATTTTCCACTAATCATTTTTGAAAAAAAACCTCGGAAAATTCTAAGATCCCACACATTTTACATAAATAAAGCTCTTTGACATACAAAAATTATACTCAAAAGTACAGCTTACAGTTGTAATTGTGAGTACAATTTTTATGTTTTGGTATGGACTACCAGGAATTTTTTCAATGAGTCTTTTGGAAACTTTTCTCATCACTCCCAGTCCTCCAATTATAAATGGAATAATTGATGATCTCATGTGCGACATGTTTGAAATTTCCACCTCAATATCCTTATATTTTGATTGTTTTTTGAAGATTTTTAAAGATTTACAATCTGCAGGGACTGCCATACCAATAAAAAAAACTCCTACAATTGATTTGGTCTGGGAATATAGCATTCATTGTTCTGTCTGTGCATACTGTAATGTCCCATAAAATTGTTACAGGTCCTATGCCTTCCAGCGGTTTGTGTGATGTTCATAAAAGTTTAGTGCATTTATTATTATTATTATTATTATTATTATTATTATTACAAAGAGCGGCGAAGATTTCATGGCTTTACTATTTTAATTTGTATTGAATTTTAATTATTAAATTAATGATTGAATAAGTTAATGGCGAATGGTAAAACATTAACATATCCGGAGAAATTCCCGTAACATATCGTAAATATATATGCCTGAGTTTAACAAAAATTGCAATAACAGCTATAATTCTGAAAGCTGCTCGGTATCTAATAAGTGGGTAGAAGTGAAATGGTGTTAAACTGACAGCATTTTCTCAGTTCACTGAAACAAACGTTAAACACTTGTATCTACCACTTCTTTTTTCGTCATTTTATTATGTTATTATAGTTGCGTTTTGATATGTATTTCAGTTATCAAAACAATATAGTTCAGTATATATGGGTTATTCCCAAGAAACGTTAATTACTTCTATTTTTCCTTTTTTTTTTCTTTCATTCTTGCTTTCTTTCTTTCGTTCATTCTTTTTTCTCACTGAAACCAAGTAGTGTATTTTCTACTAATTCCACTCTGTCCAATCAGAATAGTCCATTATTTATGAGATAACGCAATACATAATTGATGTTTGAACTAACAAAGACAAGGACCAGCACATTATTATTATTATTATTATTATTATTATTATTATTGATACCCATTTTGCTTTATTTCCTATTAGCTGCTACCCGGTCACAAACGGTAACTTAAAAAGACTGTATGATATTTTTTGCTTGTTTTTTACCGAAAGGGCTAACAGGTAGGTTGTTATGTCTTTTGCGAGTTGAATTATATGAAAAATATTTTTGCAGACTTTTTGAAATTACTGTGTTCATTATAGTTTTTGTTGTTGTTATTCTTCTTCTTCTTCTTCTTATTATTATTATTGTTGTTGTTTTTGTAAGTTCTTTCGTACTCTTCCGCCTTGGCGGTGAATGCTGAAGCTAAACCACGCGAAATATGAATCCTGTTTGATCTTTCCACGCGCTTGACTTGACAAAGGTCACATAACGCATATATACATATTTTTAAAATTCATCCAATTCAGCTGAATATTAATGCGTTTTTTCCCCCGGATGAGATCTGAGATTATTTCTGGTCATTCAAAGAATTTTGCAAATCACTGGCAGGAGAGATAAAGTGAAATATATGCAAATAGCTGTCACTGTCGATTACTTTGTATGGACGGATGAGTTGAAAGTAAAAGCAGCCCACACAAAAAGGAAGAAAAATTACAGAGAAAGAAAGATAGAAAGAAATTATTTCTCACAAGTAAATTATCGAGGGCGAGAGACAGAAACATTTCTTTGTAGCTAAGTTGGTTGCATATAATGCATCGGCACCGGCTGTTCGGTATATTTGGCGGATTTTTAAAAGGGGGTTCAGCCAATAATAAGAAAACACTGAATCAATATAATCTTACTATGTTCTGTTTGAATTGCTGAAATGAGGAGTTATCACTATTTACAGGATATACATGCAAATTGTTAGCCTCTTTTTTGTTCTTGTTTTTATGGGAGGCGCTAATAAAAGTTGTAAAATAAATAGCAACAACTGCTTTAAGAAAAGGGGAAATTAAACTTCGATGAATGGATTCAATCATGAGAAAAGACAACACTTATCAACAGTCAGGTTACGTTTAAGCCTGAATTTCTCCGTAGAGAAAAGTCTCACTGGACAACAGCCTAGTAGATTAAAGCTTTGGTTCCATATTCAAAATCTGTGCCGTTAGTAGGGTGTACTTGGACTCAGTGGAAAAAAATGGTGGGCACTAGCTGAGCATTACTATATAAGAGATTTATAAGACGTGATATGCCTAGACATGGACAGTTGCACGAGAACTGATGACACCCATAGATTAAATTAGAAAAATCCGAATTCTCTGTAATTTAACGGATATGAATACTCATGATGAAGGCCGTATGCGATAACAGGTAGAACGTTTTGATAGGAAAAAGGAAGATGGTGAAAATAATTCACATAAATAGGCTAAATAACAATTATATTCAAAATCATATCTACCGTTTTTGTTGATATATTACATTTATGACAATTAGAGTTTTGCAAATAAGATATTAGTGAATGAACTTCTTCTTTTTTACCGATGTGTACATTACTCAGTGTTACCCTCTGCCTCATCCTGGCTTTAATATTTCCCTTGAATTTTAAATTCTTTTAACAGTCCCTTTCTTTTTACTTTTAAGACCCCTTTTGGTCTCCAATTTCCAATAAATACTCCATGTTTTTCGCGAGTGGAGTTGAGCTCCATTGGAAATGAGGAAAAATATAAAGTCATGCGTTGTTGCCCCCAAAAAAAATCTTCTAGCAAGAGATTGAAATCGGCTTACTGAATTCCCTCCCTTTTCAGCCATCATTTACGCAAGCAAAATTATAAAATATGTTTCTTTGATGTAATCAACTAAGAGTAGTAGACTGTATCAATATTTAAAATTTTATCATTAGAAAAGATGTATTTATTTTAATCGTTTCTTTGTATATTTGTTTCTGAAAAGGACATTCCATCTTAAATACTATTGTAATGCTTTCGTTTTATTTCGTGAAAACAAACTGGATATGTCAGTTTTATATATATTAAAAATAGTGTTTAACAATATCTTCCACAATATGGGATTATGGGCATATGTTAACATTGATTCTTCTAATATCACTGTAGTTAAGTAACGCTGAACCTGGGCATTACTTAGAAGGGTGACCGTTTGGGGATTCCAGGTTCAATAAGCTTGGATGTGCGAGTGGTGTAATGGATAAAGACCCGGAATTGTTTATCAGAACGCCAAGATCTAATTCCAGTTTGGTTCGTTTTATCACTTACATGTAAATACCCTTGTGAATGTAATGAATACGCCTTTAAAATCATGCCAGATAGAAAAAACGTACCGCAGAACTTATATTTAGTAGTTTGAATGAGGTAACATCAGAGTGAGATTATCAGAACAATTGCCATGAAAATATTTTTAAGATAATAAGACACAGAGAAATTACGTTTTTGATGTGGAAAAATGATTGGAGACGAAATGTAAGGTTAAGACATAGCAGATTCGCTTTTTATATTATATCAAGAATCTTTAGGCACACACCAGAAACACCAGATGAACATAGACTTAGAAATATGCAAGAAAAAATCGTATGAAAATAACTGTTTGGCACGTCACATTGATCCAAATTTATTAGCAGCAAATTTAGCAATTGACTCGATATCAGAAGGTATAATGGTCAATACGGCGATAGACTGAAAACCTCCGAACTGAATGGTTCGAATATTTGACTAGTCACTTGTTTGAACATTAGCCATAGTAGATAGCCAATACCAGAACGGGTTCACGGGATTTAGTAGAAACGAAGTTTTTCAATGTTTGGTACGCTTAATTACAAAATTACCTCCATTTTTGTGCCTAGCTCCGCAGTATGTTCCACAAAACAGAAAAATGTTTGTTTATAGCCAAATTTTGCATAATAGTCAAACCAATTCTAAATATATCTTGCGACAATCCATGAATGCCAATGGATTTCTGAAAGATTCAAAACACAATAAACTATTATTAAACAAGAAAACAGTCTACAATAAAGAGGATATTATTCACCAGAACAACTGTATCTTGAAATGCGCATGATTTATTTAATATATTGATTTATTTAGTGAGGGCCTCTGACAAAAAATGAAGGGCGACATGAAGTGCATTGAGTAGGTAGTACTGTCTGGGTGATGGGTGACTGCTGTAAGACCTTATGTCTGGCAAAAGGACTCTCACAATGCCCCAAAAGCATGGCAATACAGTCATGGCTATTAGACAATTTCTGCTACCGTATTTCAAGATGTAAGTTTCGCTTATGTATTTCAAGATGTAAGATTCTCTTACGTATATCAAGATATTTTTGTATAATTAGTATCAATAGATCTGTCAAAAAGAGATGTCAGTATTATTTTTATTTTTTCATATTTTATACGGAAATCTATCGCTATATATATATATATATATATATATATATATATATATATATATATATATATATATATATAGAGAGAGAGAGAGAGAGAGAGAGAGAGAGAGAGAGAGAAACATCCGACGTCGACATATTAACATTAAAACAGTATAAATTGCATATAAGGATTTTGTTTTTTTCCGTATATATTTTATATTATATATATATATATATATATATATATATATATATAATCCCATTATTATTGACGCGGAATCGTTTCCAATACCGACAACATATGACGTTACCGTAGACAATTTCAAATTTCACACTTTCAAAAGACCACCAGGATATAGACAAATATTTATTTCTACCATACTGCAACCTCAAGGAATGGGACACTGGAAAATACTTGCTCAAAATAATAACAGAACATTGCCAAAGGACAGTTTACCTAGAATTTCGAGTGCAATACTCAATAACTTAACCGATAATTGGGAAATTACAATGATAAATAAAATGATAGATCTTGCAATTTATTTTATGTAGTCAAAACGTATTGGAATGAGTAGTTGCTTACTTAAAGTTAACTTACACACAACATATAACGACCCTCCCCAAAAGCTTACACCACACCTCGACGCAAGTCCTCACACACGCATGGTGAATGATTTCCAGTGAGGAGCATGGAGGATTCTCGTTGCTTCAATGATTATGGGCTCGGATATTCATATGATGCGTGAACAGTCAATCATTACTTGAAGAAACATGTAAAGAAGTTTTTGACTTTACAGAAGTCCCAATTTCAACAAAATGTAATCAGCCCTAGCCTCATTTATTGAAGCGGTGATTATGAGATCACATTTTCGAGAACAATTCATATATGTGAAATATGTGCTGAGTACATTTTTTAGATGGAAGCTTGCAGCTTATTGTTATTTTGCTGCTTCGTAACAAAGACAAGGTTTCCCAAAAAGCCGTTGGGAGCATATGAGGCCACCATTAACTAATTTTTGCACGAACTGATAGCTCAGCATAATTTCAACCTTGTCTAGATTTCATGTATTCTATGGATTTACTATTGCGCAGATTCGAATCATTACTAACATTAATTTTAGACGTTAATACTAAACTTACTTTTTGCAAATATATTTTCGAAAACTGATATACGTCTCACAGGCAAGAACAGTCTTGAAGTGTAATAGCTAAAATTATGTAAGACCGTCAGCAAATATGTTTATTAAAACTAAAACTAAAAATCTAACACTGACATAATAGATATAAATTATTCCTTTTAAAGGATGTTCAGGTAGATATATAGGATATAGTATCTTAAAATAAAACTCATGAAATGTAACTCCTCATATAAAATCTGATTTAAACCTTCGGCATTTCATGGCTCCATTCTAGGACCATTTATTCTCTATTGATTAGTAACATTTATTCTATCACTGGTTCTCAATTGGCAATTGATATATATCCTATCATTGGTAATTGATTGACCGATGCAAGATATTTTTCATTGCTTATCGCGTAACCAGTAGAAATTATCCTCTCATTTGTAATGAATTGGCCAGTACTAGATATCTTGTCATTGACTATCGATTAGCCTGTGAAATTTATACTATCATTTTTAATAGATTGGCCAGTATCAGATATCCTGTCATTGGCTTTCAATTGGCCATTATCAGATATTCTGTCATTGGCTATCCATTTTATCCTATCATGTCTACTAGATTGATCAGTACGAGATATCCTGTCATTTTTTATCGATTCGTCGCTATTAGTTATGTTGTCATTGTTAATGGATGGTCCAATACCAGATATACTACCCTTGGCCATCATTGGTTAGTAAAAGTTATCATATAAGTGGTAATGGGTAGGTGATATACTGTAATTGGCTATCGATCGGCCATTATACGTTATCCCCTATTTGGGAATGGATTAGCCTGTCATTGGTCATTGATTGTCCAGTAGTAGATATATTTTCATTGGATATGGATTTAACAGTAAAAGCTATCCTATCGTTTGTTATCGATTGACTAGTACCATGTATCCTGTAATTGGCTCACGATTGAACAGTACTAGTTATAAAAGAGGTTATCGAATAGTCAATACCAGTTATCCTCTCATTGGTTATCACTTTCGACTACCACATATCCTATCATTGGCTATCGATTGGCCTATACCAGATATCCTATCACTGGTTATCGTTTTGCTTAAACATCGGAAATTATTTTCATTTTTAAGGTTTGATGTTTTATCTTCATGTAAGTTTTTTTTTTTTTTTTGACAAAATTCTAGATTGAATAATCGCTGACTTTGCACTAATTGAAGTAGTTTCTGATAAAAAGTGACTGCAGACGAAAAACCTGAATATTAATTCCGAATTGAGGATTTGCCGGAAGCTAATTTCCTTCTAAATTCTCGTTCTTGATATTCGATGTCGCCTGGTATTTCACCATAAATAATTGTGATAGACAGCAAAAATATGATGTCAAAAAAACCCCCTCTAAAATGAATAATTGCCTTCTTTATTTCCATCATTAGTATTAAGTCAATAACAATCAACTGTGTCTGGATTGGTTGAAAGTGAATGTCATTAAAGATAATAATTCAGTGAAGTAATATTGACGGTAAAGGATTAAATATGTTTCGGTAGAGGAAGACGGCATACGACTTTGGGTTTTTCACTTAGTGTAGAGATCGAGAAAAGGAGGAAGATATTACCTGTTATGCTTTTTTCTCAGGAACAGGTTATTTTAAAATCAGCATATTATTTCAGCTTTGACGAGGAGAGTACACCTTGTGTATACGTGAAGCGATAGAGAATAAAATCTAGAAAAAGTTTTAAATATCGTGATAGGATAAAAGAAGTTTAGAATTGTGCCAATAAAAGCAGATATTATTCAACAACGTCTATTCTGAAGAGCATTAACATGAATTGATTAAAGTCTAAAACGACAAAGCAGATATGGCAGAAATACCAATAATTGTTGATTTTGAAATTGGGGAGAGAGAGAGAGAAGAATAAAATGATGATAGCGATTATGCGTCGAATAATGGAGACAATAATTAACATAATGACGACAATTAATGTTGACTGCCATGGCGAATATAGTTTCTCTACCGGAAAGCGGCGTTGAGGTCGACGGTCTTGGCATAATGGCGTTATTTGCTGAGCTTCGGTGTTGGCATCTAATATTTGAACGAAGGATGGGTGTTAATTATATTTCCAACCAGTGGTTCATTATCATTATCAGGAAAATGATTACTATGCGGAAGATATAGACGCTTACCTGTATTTTCGCTTGCAGAGGTTTGTCATTAAACTCTACATTGGAATTGCCACCGCAGAACGCTCAGTAATGGCCTGTCCATATTCAGAATAATAGGCAGATTCTAACGCTTATATGCATACACATTCTTAAGATCATTCATGTGGTTTCATTTAAAAAAAATATATAATACTCGAAAAGAATGATACGTCAAAGAAAGAAAACTGTAATTGAAAATTGAATTGCCCAGGGTTGATCGATTCCAACAATTAGATTGTTCGCTAGTATTAAATGGCTTTATCGATTCTTCAATTCATGAAGCCGATTCTATGGTGAAGTCGTATGGTTTCTTCACAAAATAGTGTATATTGACCCTCGAGGTAGTCGCAGATTCTAAGGGACGTATGTGGTCAATAATGCACTTCTATTTCTAAAACTAAAACTGCGAAGTGGTGAATATCCATTTTAATGTTACACCATACGCAAAAGTTGCTGGGCATTATATATATGTATATATATATATATATATATATATATATATATATATATATATATATATGGTTGGATAGATGTGAGTTTGTGACCCTGGATTTTCACGTTTAAGCGATCGTCAGACGATCGCTATAGCGTGAAACCCAGGTCACAAACTCATCAATCAACAAATATATTAACTCTATTTCTGATATTGAGCGCTTTCTAATAAGTACCGCGCATATAATATATAAATAATTATACATATATATATTTATTTATATTTATATACACTTTTCACACACACACACACACACACACACACACACACACACACACACACACACACACACACACACACATATATATATATATATAAAAGTGAACATAGAATTCAACACTTAGAGGCGGCAGTCTGTTTCATGCTATATGCAATCGTCAGGCCTGACGGTTGTATATAGCATGAAACAGACTGTCGCAACTAAAGGTTGACTTCTATATTCACTTTATATTTACACACGCTCTATCTCTGATATCAAGCACTTTATCACATAAATATAGCACAACTTAAGACTATATATCTTCATATTTATATATATATATATATATATATATATATATATATATATATATATATATATATATACCTTCTTTCTTTCTTTCTCTCCTTCACACACGCACATATAGTGTGTGTGTGTGTTTTATGTATGTATATGTATGTATATATATATATATATATATATATATATATATATATATATATATATATATATATATTATGTCTGTGAGTGCGCATGATGCGAGTGTGTTTACCTTCTTATGGTTGATCACATAAATATACATAACCATGGAAATGCTCTTAGCATTCACATAAGCAAATATATAATACTGCAATTTGTTTATGAAATTAGCGATAGTTTCGCGCAACAATTATTTACTAAAGGATTCCCTTTGTTATTACGCTTAAATCTATGGTGATTGCATGTTGTTGATAATAATATCAACCGCCATCTTCTCTGTTCATCTTTTGTCTTTTCAGCAATCATCCTTTATCTCAGTATCCTCTTCTAATTTTACTCTCTGTAACCCATTGCTTACTAGATGCATTACTTCATTGATTTGTGTGAAATGGTTAAAAAATATTATTATTATTATTATTATTATTATTACTCTTAATAATAATAATAATAACACCAACAACAACAATAATAATAATAAAAATTCCACGATGAAATTTATCGTCTGTATGTGTTTTGCTTCGAAGTAGTCAGAAGATTTGTTCAACAAGAACTGTCTTACAAAACCATAATAATCGGTCTACAGAGACACTTGGAAACTGCATAAGACTGGATAATGACATGCGTCGAAGATCATGAAAGAAATAAGAAAATTTATTCAGTCATGAAGGAAGCCGAAAAATTCAAAAGTGAATTTCAAATGGGTGAACAACTGTAAATAAAAAAAAATCTACAGCAGATGCAAAAAACATAAAAATAAAGCAAATTGCAAAGCAGAATCAATGTCCAAGTCTCTTCTTTGTCAATACTCTGCTCGTACCAAACAAGCTGATGTAGACAAAACCCATCAGTGGTTACGTAGCGCAATAGTTGAAATCGAAGGTTTTATTCTTGCTGCACAGGTCCAGTGATAGATCACTCAATATTACCAAGCACACATAATGAAAAATTGTGCTACCCGAAATGCAGATAATGAGATAAATATCCAGAAACTATTGATCATCTTGTATCGGTTTTCACAATGTTAGTCCACGCTGAATATAACCCTGGACATGATGGAGAGGGTCAATATCTGTATATAAAATATGTAACATTTAGCGAAAAGTAACTGCAAGAAATTTTTATGAACATCACTCGGGTTACAGAGATATAATCTGTAGCAATTTTATGCGATTTTGCAATACACACAGAGAAGAATCAAAACTAATCACCCAGTCATCTTGATCAAAGACCACAAAAACAAAATATGTTTTCTTATTGAAATGGTTGGCCATGTAGATGGTAATTGACGATCATGAAAAACTATCAAACCACAAAGATCTTGAAGTGGAAATCTAAATAGTATAATACATGAGAACATCAATAAATCAACTTGTAGTTACAGTGCTCCAATTGAGTGGAAAAGTTTCTAATCGACTAATTTAAGGCATTCGTGGTGGGCCATGCTTTAAATAAATACAAATATTTATACTCACGTGTACAGATGACACATTCGAAGAGCTTTATCTATGGATAATATTTGTGATTTATTTTTTATAATGATTGTAGTAAATAACTTAAAGCCAGTTCTGACCTTATGTCTCTGGTTGGGTCCCGGAAGAAAATATGTATATAACAGAAAGCAAAGAAAATAATAATAATAATAATAATAATAATAATAATAATAACTAGCAGTAGAGCCCGGCGTTGCCTGGGGATGTAACAGTAAGAGATAGATCAAGTATCGACCATCATAAAATCTTAATTATTTTTTTTTTTTTTTTTTTTTTTTTTTTTTTTTTTACGAATTGGTCAAACACAAACTCAAACAAAAACATTGTTTTCAATCATTATGAGTCTACGGATTGAATAGAATTTTATTATAAACAATTGTCTTGTAAATGAAATTTTTAAAGCATTCTGAATGTACAAATAACGGAAAAAGAGTGCAACACAATAAGAAACACTACCTGCCAAAAAAAAGTGAAGTTTTGTTGAAATCGGTTGAAAAATGTAGGAAATCCGATCCCATATATAGACGAACACACACACACACACACACACACACACACACAAACAACCTGGGTTTTATAATAAGTATAACGCGATATGAGTTGTCCACCTTTCTTTCTGTTGACAGAATCGTGTTTTCAGTGTTTTCAAATTGATTTCGTGGAAAAATAATTGTGTTTTTCCAATTTTTGGCGCTGTCAGAACAACCGCAAGGTAATTTTACGCAATCCTTTGACGTTTTCTTGAAATCGGTTGAAAAATGTAGGAAATTCGATCCAATATATAAACGGACAGACACACACACAATCTGTGTTTTATAATAAGTAAGATAATAATAATAAAAACAACAACAACAACAAAAACAACAATAATAATATATTTCAGATATTAATCTAGCGATTGTTTAACTTGAGTATCTTAATTCTTGGTGAATTAAGACACGCTACGTCAAATTTTATTGCCAGTTGCCTGGCCAGAAATAGTTGGGTATATCCACTAGTGGTTGTCACGTATTTCTGTTCAAAATCGAGCTTAGTATGGGGTAGCATCATGCCCGTATCTCAAGAAGGTTATTTTCTTTATCTAAGTTAGAAGGATGTGGCAGACAAAGCGACTTTAGAGTCACAGCTTGAGGGGTATATCTTGGAATCACTTTCAAGTAATGCTAGTCTGAGTGAACGAAATTTTGCTAATATTAAAAACCCATAAGACTGTAGGTTAAGATTCTTTAAATTACTTCATTTTAAATCTCAAATAACCAACAAACCTAATCCTATTTCCCAGTGCAATTTGCCAAAACGAAAGTTTTATCAATTATACAATCTGGTCATTGTAGTAAATATAAATTGTTTAGTTGCATATATTCTTTTAGATTATTACTGTTTTAGTGTGCTGCAAAAACATGAGCATATCTCTTCTCAGTGATGTTTAAATATATTTCCACACAAGAAATTGTAATTTTCGTTCTAAATTTGAAACGAAATTTACCGAAAGATGAATTCCCTTTTTCGATATAATATAGGGTGGGCTTACAGTTGTTTCATTATTTGTTTTACGTTTTAAATCACAGTTCAGAATAAGTGATAACTTCACTGAACTCTTCTTTCAGCAAGATGGTGGACACTTTGGGGTTGATACTTATCATATGTTGGTCCTGTTTATGGGTCTTTTATTTGCCTTGTAATTTCGAATTAGTTGTTCGTGTATTACGACATTCGTGATACACAATATTTCAAGTGTTTTGAAGAGGAATGTTTTTTTGAAGGAAAATGTTTCAATAATACAAAAATCAACCTTTTCATTTCACTACTGTCGAAATAACTTTTTCACTCATATAAACTGAAGTTCTGATTTCCTGGGTTATTTATGTTCTCATGCCGTATGATTTTTTCATAAGCTCGGGAATATTAACTTATTGTCTTATGATTGTTATCTATTTTTCCACAGTGTATTGCCTGAAGATTTTATCTGTGGGTTAACAACTGAAAATGTTATTTATATTTTATTATATAAAGGTTAACATCTTGAACTTTTATTTGTATGTCATTATATAAATTTTATTTGATGAAAGATGTGTATCTGGATTACTATCGGAATATGTTATATGTAGGTTATAATCTGAATGTTTATTATTTAGCGTGTTCCATTAAGACGGGTTATATATAAGGGTGTTTCGTTAAGAAAGATCAAAGTCAGCAGTAAATAAATCAGTATTATTGGTGAATATTTTTTTCTATTGGATCATGTTATTAAGTCATGGAAAGTATACGTGAAAAATAATATCACCGAAATGTCCGCCAAATCTGAAAGAAAAAGATAAAATGATTAGACGCTTAAACTTAATTCACATTGAAATCGGACTAAGTTATTGGAACAAACTTTATAAATTTTATCTTCTAAATTTTATAATTTTTTAATTTGTAGATCGTTACAGTATTGCTTGAAGGTTTTGTAATTGTGTTTTTTATATGAATATAGTCTCTATCTATGGTCTTAGGCTTTTACATAACTTCAATATAATATAATGTATAAGATTGGATGTATGTCATTGGAATAAAACCTACTTATTTCGCAATCATCTCTTAATTCGCAATAAACTAACTGATCTTAACGTGACTGTTAATCATTTACGCACAACGAAGTCTTCTTTTCTATATTGTGTCTTTTAATAGTTATCCTTCTCTGAAAGTATTCATATTACTTCATTAAATTTGCCTGTTGTCGACAGTTATATACCTTTTAAATAAACTGAGAAGAATATGCAGCTGCGTTATAAAATACCACTCAGTATTATAAAATAACACTTACTGTTTTTTCACACCAACGTAGACACATAGAAACTTGAAGTAGGGCTCATTTTGTCATGTATTGTTTTAAGATATTGTGTAATGTTATAGCGTTTAACATGGTCGGCCCTGCAAATTATCATATAGAAACCAAAATGATGGTACCCATGAGAAATGAGCGTCAGTTACTTACCAGCTATTTATTGCTAGGCAAGAGTATTTTTGCAGCAGAGCCAGGCAACTGTTCTACAAAAATGCAGTGACGTGAGGAATTATCCCTTTCAAAGTGTTCCTGACTTTTGTTGATGTAAGTTAATAATAACAAAGACTGCCATTTATTTGTTTAATTTTAACGCATTCGAAACGAAACAGCTTCCTTTTAATCATCTCAGCGAGCCGCTTTTGCTATCAATCAACATAGCTAATGCTAACCGTTAGGAAAATTACACATTCAGCTTTATCGGTATATGTTCCCCTGACATAAAGTTAGACGATTATATTGAATCAATTGCTGGGCGAGGAAAGCTGGTTTTCCCGCCAGAATCTATTTTATATACTTATAAGTCGGCCATAACTCAATACATTGAATGTTTCTGTCTGATACGTCCTGCTGCTATTCCAATGAATGTAAAGATTCTTGAAGAAATACAATGAAGAGACTGTAATCACATTGGTACCGATCCTACCATCACGACATAGCTAACTTGTACATATTCTATAAGCTTTTTCCTGATAATTGCTTAGATGAGTTCCTCTTTTGAGACTCGACGTTACGAATGTAAAAACAGTAATAAGGGGTGAGATGGCTAAACTCTAGTCTCAATTACGCAAAAATGAAAATAAAACTGACATCATATTTAACAGATATAATTAAGAAAATTACACAATAATATCTTGATATACTAGAGGGGATATTTATTCAATAAAATAACCATTTGTTTCAAGCACAACCTTGGATGTTTGGATGTATATGTGGATGGTAATTTTATGCGGGTTCGTTGTATTCAACTATGCGCAAATATAGGAAAATTATCAATCTACCAGTACTCTAACCGGTGTGGGTTTAAATAGGAGTATTAAAATAATGAATCGTTTTTTTCCCTCCCAAATCTTAAAATACTTTCTGGCTTCAAACAATCTGTAATATGCTGACAACTCGTAAAATGCAAATAAACAATTTTATGGTAGTATATATATTTTTACCCCTCTATAATGAGTTATTCGTTTCCTCGTCAGGGAATGCTTTGTAATAATAACTGCTCTTGTTGCTCTAACATTTACAATATATTTTTTTCCAATTTTGAACGATTTCATAAAATCTTTACAAAAGCAGAATCCCGTCAAATAACGGGAAAATATTGACACTAAAACGAAATAATTGTTATAATTCCTTCCCATATTTTAACCAACTTAAGATATACAATGAAGTTAGACTACGCAAACACACAGAATTTTTTTCGTTTTTATTTTAAATTCAAGCTAACACGTGAATATAGAAAGAATATAAGCAGAAGGGGTTAATTTACATATACCCATTTTCTTTAAGTCGGTTTATTGTGAAGAACGTTAAAAATAACGACATGTCAATAGTATTCATTGAAATTTGCGCAGGATACGGCCTTGTTGATTATGATGGATGATGTTAGACTGCTGAATCAATCATATACACACTCATAAAAGATGATGTATCACTGACAATATAATCAACCAGACGTCTAAACTAATTATTATAGGCCACAGTGTAGCTTAAAACCAGCATGTGTGCGTCGAAAATTTTAATCTGCCAAAAGAAAGAAACGAAATAAAAAAGAAGATATAAAATAGCTCTGAAGAGTATTTGTTTTTATGTAGAAGCAAGTGGAATCTACCAACTTCATGTTAGTAATTTTACGTGTGTTTGCCTCCTACGTCAGAAGAAAGGAAAGAAAAGAAAAGAAAAAAATACTTTGCATGGTTAAAATATTTGTAGGTCTTTAACTGTCAGATTTTAACAGACTTGGACTGGAAAACGTTTTATCTTAAATTATAAATTGGATTTTTCCTGAACGCTGAATGTGTTTAGAAGATGCATTTGACTCATTCTATAAGCACAATACTGTATTTTATAGCGTGATTTCAATTAATTTCACCAAATACTTGAAAGTGGTTTTATCGTCAGAAACATGCTACTTATATTCGTTGGATTCATTTGACAAAAGTCCAGAACTATTGTCATATACTGATTTATATATTTACAGTTACGTGTAAATGTATTTGGATAAGCAATATAAAAAAAACAAAATAAGTAAATAGCGTAAATTACACTACCAGTATTTCTGTTCCTGAAACATATGTGAAAAAAGAACTCTCTCTCTCTCATATATATATATATATATATATATATATATATATATATATATATATATATATATATATATATATATATATATATATATAATAAAAGTAGAGGAAATATAATTTATTCGAAAATCATGATATAAATATCTTATAAAATCACTACAAATATAGTCATTTTGTTTCAAGACTTCTGATGATTTTCAAATAATGCTGTTGAATATATATATATATATATATATATATATATATATACTAGTAAAAAATTCCCGTCGTTTTTTAATTATGAGTACCAAGCATCTTAATTCTTACAACCAACAGTCAAACTATCAGCACATATTATTTCATTATAGTGATGGAGGCTTTTGCACAACCAAACACACACTTTGGTAGAATCAAATAAAAACAGAACGCCACAAGTTACGAAAACGATCTGCAGCGTGTTTTGAATTTAGAATTCTCCTTATACTAAACCGTTCTCCACCTAAGGCTATAAGACCCAGATGTTTGTATCTATCGCTTCTCCCGCCTGCTATTTACACAAGCACACACATGCACACATACATATGAATACATAAACAAATAATGTAAATAATAAAAAAATAACAAATTACTGCCGCCAAAGTAACCGTTAGAATAGACTACAACAATCAATCAAAAAATTGAAGAAAATAGCTATGATTACATTCTCCCACCATAATAAACTACTATATAAACGATCAAAACTCATCTCAATTATTTTTACTACGTTACTTAAAAATCGAAAACTATATATCCGTAAAATGAGAATATGAATAAAGACTAATGAATGACTTTATCAAGGCAAATGTAATGGTATTATTTTGCAACAATAATTTATAAACAGAAGATAAATGTTAATATTTTCAGAATTTTTATATCTGAAAATATTTATAAATATACTTTGTACTAACCGAAAATTAAACTAAATTATGGTGGACTTTAAATGATGTAATTAATATATAATAAAAAAATATGTAATTGCTTTTGTAGTATATTTTATAATGTAATTATTATTTATAATCTGTTAGTTTGAAAAATTATTATACATTATATATTATATAAATCGAGGGTTTTAAATGCAACCATGTTCGTCTAATTCAAGAAAAATATAATCAGATGTTGATATAGGAAAGTAGTATTTCTTTTTTGGAAAAGCGACTGTTTAAAAGTCCGGGGATCAGACTTATATTTTTGTATGATAATATAGTAACACTCTAAGTAATTCTCCTACTATATAAGTACTTTAACCTTTTAATAAGTTTACCATTCTTTAAATCCAAGTTGAGTTTGAAGTTATTTCTATGTATGACGAATATACTTAATAAATCGTTGAATATAAATCCATTGTGTGTTCATAGATATGATCATGTAACTTATTTAAACGGAAAATAAACCAGTGCCTTGGGCTTTATAGGCTACGATTCTTCGAGTAGGCATCGCAGTATTTTCTAAAGGAAAAATAATATTTCCGGGTCTAGATATCAAAAGTGTTATTATAGAAAGTGAATATATAGAGAAGAATTGAAAATGCATTGCTTTTCTTTCATATTTCATCATAAAAAAATCACATTCAGGCCAAGCGTACTTTAGAATTAAGCGAGAAAAGTCATTAAAACAAAGTAGACACAGTTAACTAATGTAAGTAAGGAACACGTCTCGTTGTGTGCTGGGCGACTCATCACCACTAACTCAAAGCTGCCGAGTCAACACCGCCGACTCTACACCGAAAAACTCCTGTTCGAAGATTTTGAGTTGGTGGTGTTAAGTCGGAGCTGATGAAATGTGTCCTCCCGTTTCCGTTAGGTCATTTCGTCTATAACTAATAACTTTATATTTGTATTGGAAACATTAGCTACAGATATTTAAATACTTATTTAGTTTTAACTGTACTGGTTTTGACTATGAAATTCGCGAGAAATAATATCATTGACCGATATCGTTGTATGTAATTCATTGAATTTCATTCTGTATTCATTTTATTTTCTCTCCGTCTTTCTGTCTTTCTTTCCTTTTTTAAATTTTTCGTTTTTTTTTTCTTCTTATTTTTATAATTGAATTTAATTTTTTTTTACCCTATTTTCTCTCTTTGAAAACTTTGATTATTATAATGTGGTGATTTTTCGGGTTAAATCAAGCATTGGACGTTATCTTTTTTTACTCGTGTCTCACAGGCGTTGGAGTGATTTCTTCTCCAAAATATGAATTTTGAACTTTAACTAAATTAAAAATTTATATTTACATTCCAGTTTCCTTATCCATAGCCCAAAGACTCATATGTTTTTCCTCTGTCCATCTCTAACAAACCATATGGACGGGTGTATTGAATGCTCAAACATCCCCCTTTACCCTCTACTAATGTGACACTTTTAGATCTTTAGCCCATGAGCGATCTATACGTACATAATTCCCGCAGTGACCCCAAGCGAGATCGCTCACGAGTTGTGTTTCCAAGGAATTTTTTTTTCATGGCGTTGCTTTTGTTTTTTGTTTGTTTCCTGTGTATGTGTGTGTTTTTATTTTAATAGGAGTTGATTAGCTTTCCTTTCACCTCCGCCTTCTTTTAAAAAAGAGTAGAGGCTCATTCCTTGTTTCCTGTTTAAGAAATGTTTCCAGGAGCCTTTCATTTTCTCTGGCCTTAGTATTATTGCTGTCGGGAATCTTTTGTCATGTGTGTAGTTTGTGGGAACGTCCATTTATAGTGAGGGTAGCGAGTTGGTAGTTTCCTTGTTGCTGTTCCCGACTGGTAGTTAGGAGCCCGAATTTTTTCTTTGCGCTTTGAGAGACCTCTCCGATCAACAGTTTAATAATATGGAGGTTCTTCTTGTGTCATGTCTCTCATAGATTGGCGACCCCAAGGCCACATTATGTTGCAGTCTGTGGGATTTGTTTTCTGCTCATGCCACATTTGAAGACCGACTTTAACAAAATTAACTCTACATAAGTGACCAAAAATATAAACCTAAACCAGCGGGAAAAATCCATTAAACCCTTAAAAATTTCCTTCTCCAAAATCCATACCATTCGCACCAATTTCTGCAGTACGGAATCGTCATCTTTGAAAAATTTCCTGATATATTATCACTCTACCTGTCTAATCTTACCTCATCAATCCCTCCCTCTGATTTCTCGATTACGGACTACCTTCATCTCCTTAGAAGGGAGGCTAAAATCCACAAGTTTCCCTAGGGAGTTTATGTCACCGATCATCCCCCTCTGGGTGAGGACTCGCTTTGGAATCTCCAGACCATTCGTATATGTGGCTCCATCTATATTTCCTCAATTCAGTAAGCTATCTCTTCTTTCTCTACCTTTCGCCTTCCTCTCAAGAATGTTGTGTATTCGATAGCATTTCTGATAATATAGACAAAGTCATCTTTCTACATTCCTTTGCCAATATGTTCGTGTTCGTTGAATTCAATGTCCACTATTCTACGTGGCTTAAACACTCTGTAACTGATCTCGTTGGCACCCAAAACCTTAACTTTTCAATCACTCAATCCCTCACACAAGTAGTTGACTCTCCTGCGCGTTTACCCAGAAACCCTGAAGGTAATGCTTCCTTTCTTGGTGTTTGCTTTATCTCCATCTCTGATTCATGTCGCGCTACGCAGCTCTGACCTCTGGGTAACAATGATCACGTCGGGGTGTCTGTTAACATCTACTTCCACTCCTGTACTGCCATGAACCTCCTCCTAAAAGCCGGTAATCAGGTTTTCATCACAGCAAGAGAATACCAAGTTAAATCGGTCTCATTTCATTACTTCTCACCACTATAGCCCATAGGAACAACTTTTTTCTGTCTCTACCGGAGCGACATCACTAATTTCAACAAACGTCTCTTTGCTCTGCTCCCAATGAGTGCAATCATTTCCTCAATGAAGCAAAGATTCTGGTTACTGATAGGATGAAACAACGTATTGCAACTCGCAAATTTGTTTCAAAGATTATTCCCGGCTCTTCAAGAGGGTGCTGAAGTAGAGTAAATCCTCAGTCCGTCCGCTATTCCACTCAATTTGAAGTCCTAACATTTTCAGCTGATAGCGCTGAATGCTTTGCTCAGAAGTCCTCATCCCACTAAGCGCAAGACTCATCCGAGTTGCCCGCACCTGATTTCCTCCTATGACTGAGGCTATACAGAGTTAGATGTGCATAAACCTGTCGACATCATCTCTAAATTAGATTCTCATAAGGCAAGAGGTAGCCCTAAAGCCCTTGAGATGGCTCCAGTTGTCTCCAAACTATACAACAACTGCCTCACCGATTCTTGCTTTCCAGCCTATGTGAAGTCCTCCTCTGTCGTCCTGGTTTTAAAAATTCTGGCGACCATTCTAACTCATCTACCTACTATCCAATCAGCCTCTTACCATTCTTCGGCAAAGTTTTCAAGGATTTAATTATGCCGAAGTAGTTAAACATCACACTTCTTACGATTTGCTCTCTGACAAAAAATATGGTTTCCGCTTTTCCCGGTCTACCGCTGATGTGCTTACGGACGTAGCTGAATATGTACACCAAGCCCTTGATAATAACGGTGATGTTCGAGATATTGCTCTAGATTTTACGAAGGCATTTGAGAGCGTTTGGCATACTGTCCCTATAAGGGATGAGGTATTATAGGAGAATCATTCCTCTCTAACTTTGAAATATAGTTTGCCTTGTACAGCTTCTCTTTTATTTCTTTTCACACGAACTCTGGTTTTCGTCATTGCTCTATCCTTGGTCCTACAATATTTCTGATCTTCATCAATGATATTCCTGGCGGCATCAATTCTAAAATAGGTATCAACGCAGACGATGATACCAATTGCTCCTGCGTCATTTACAAATCCGTCATTGCTGACAAAGTTAACCTGGCCATTGATCTCGCAAACGAAATCCAATCTGTGTTTGAATGTGGTAGGAAATGGCTTGTGACTTTGAATGTAGCCAAAACGAAACTGCTGTCATTTACCTACCATAGAGAAACTTTCCTGCCTCATATCTCAACTCCACAAGCACTCCTCACAGCGTCTTCGTGGTCTCACGTTTTC
Source organism: Acanthosepion pharaonis (assembly GCA_903632075.3). Classification (NCBI taxonomy): domain Eukaryota; kingdom Metazoa; phylum Mollusca; class Cephalopoda; order Sepiida; family Sepiidae; genus Acanthosepion; species Acanthosepion pharaonis. Next base: position 996,667 of record CAHIKZ030005300.1, read on the forward strand.
CACTGACCTGAGTATTGATTCAATAGCTGCATCTCCAGTAAGGAAAGTTGGTTCTTTCTGTCAGATGGTTTTCTCTTCTGAGTTCATTCTTCACATTTACAATTCTACCATTAGTCCAAACATGGAATACTGTTGCCTTATATGGTATGGTACACCCGCTGTTCATATCGAGGTTCTCGACAAAATCCAAAAATGGATGTAAATATGATCGGTCCCGTCTTGGGGTCTTGACTCTAGTCACTTTCTTACCGACGCAATATACCTTCCCTCTGTCTTTTCTGCAAATATATTCAGAGCATCTACTCTGAAATGCTAATTTCACTGGTTCCCTTCCTGCATGTATTCATGTGAGCTAATAGGTTGACATCTCGGTCTTACACTTTTACAGTCGAAACAGTCAAATGTCACCTCCTCTTCTGCTCCACCAGCCTCTTCTTTCGTACTTCCAGACAAAATAAATCCCTTCCTCTTATTTATTTTCATTATAAATAAAAAACTTCAATAATTTAAATACAATGCCAATCGACATCTCCTGTTTTTCTCTGTTCTTGTTTTTATCCCTTCCTCAATCTCTCCCCCCCCTGTACCCAGTCTTTCCCTTACTTTCACACTATGTAGCCTCTTACTTAATCGTGGCACATATGCGTTTTGTTTGCGATAAAATGCTTAAAAAAATGAAAAAAAAGAAATAAAATATTGTCAGATAAAATAAGCATTGCTTAAAAATATATTCAGTATTTCATGAATAGTCAAGAGCGCTTCCGAATAATGGGATGAGTTATCAAGAACCGTTCCGCATAATCCTTTTATTTAACCGCAAGAATTTTCTGGGTTAAATCATAGTATTTGTGTGAATTAGTAGCACATCTGTTTGTATAGGACTTCCCTGTCTTACTAATAATGAGTTGTTTTTTTATTCACATTTTGAAGCAACGTTTTAAATAGACTTTGTTTATCGATATTTCACGCTATCTGAAACCGGTGTTCTAGCGTAATATTGCTATAAGTCAGGATAGATAACGACTTACCTTTGGCGTTAAGATTGTAAAATTGTACTGCTCAGCGAAGAACACAAATTAAATTGCATGAACACAAATTAAAATAAGAACGATTATTAAAAAGAAGTTGTTAATTGTGGTGAAATGAGTACCATTACGAGGAATATGAAAGAATGGAATCAATCTTCTTGCAGTTAGCCTTCTACGTTTCTGTGATGGCTTAATATTAGTTGGTCCTATAAAACAAACACATGTTAGATGCATCCACGTGATAGTTTATTCCCCACATTAGATAACTCTTGAAGAATTAAATCAGTGTGTGGAACTTCTTTTTTTATAAATAGAATACAGGGGAAATGTGGATGAACATTATTGGTGGACTTAGCATGTCAATAAATCGGGGTATATGTTTGAACTGTTGTTACTAAAAGAGTGGAATTCATGTCTTGGAAATACGGGTTGATACGCGAAAATCTTTTAACGTTGCATCTGTAAGAGGGACTCTGTAGACTGGGGAATAAATCCTTACTAATATCAATGAATGAGCGAATTTAAACTTTGCCAAGACGGAAAGTGCGGATTGTTCAGCTCCAGGTCAATCATGGCAGTAATTCTACATTTTTGGCTTAAACTTGTATAGATAAAGAGGGATTTTTTTTTCTTGAGCGCTACCAGAGAGGGACCATTTGTCTAGCATCTTTATCAATGGATTGTACATATGTATTCCACATTAGGTCTGGAGAAAATGTTAGTTAAAATAGCCCTCCGTAGTAATAATTTGCGACAAGTACGCATCGGTTCTTTTGACAGCAGAAAGCTGAGTTTTCGATCTTTACGGCAGCGAATGTTGGACGGTCTCCTCAAAGATGAAGAAGAGACTCGACGGTGATGTTGTTCTACAGAAGGATGTTTCGGGTACCATGGACTGCACGTGAGAGCAATGATAAGTCTTGGAGAGGATGCAAAGAAGGTTGCTTATACTTAACACCAGGAAGAGGCAGCAGAAGTATCTGGGACACGTAATGAATAATAGAGGGCCTAGAGAATTGGATACGCACAGGTCGATTGTGGGAAAAATAGACAAGGGAAAGCAACGCTTAAGATACCTGGCGAGCTTAAGCAAGATGACGACAGAACGTGGTCTGAGGGAGATGGAAGAGGGACGAAAATTTTTGAGAGCTAAAAGAGATAGGGTTAGTGAAAATCCATCGTCGCCTACGTCCTAACAGGACACAGTACATAAAAATAAAAGATGATGATGAAATATTACTAGTTTTGTTTTAGACATATTGAAAATTGCAAACGTATTTTCTTGATCAATTAGATAAAGGGCATCGGTGTATAAGTGATTTATAAAGATTAAAACCGTTTTTTATTGATCAGTGAGAGCTAGGACATCGGTGTATAAGTGATTTAAAGAGACAATTCTATAAATTGTGATAGGCGAGAAGTATGAGAATGAGATATTAGAATAGAGCATAAGATAAGATGCAGCAAGTTCATCAGTAAAACGAAAACAAATTTCCAATTTAATAGTACGCTTAAATAAATGACGTCGATGTAACAAGTATGAAAAACCATTAGAACAATTCTCATGAAAATAGTTATGGAAACGTCAAATTGAAGTAATTCTGCGTCTGTGATAAAGTGGCTGAAAACGTCAAGCTGCGTTAGGACCGGTATCGCTATCCTATCACTATATACATTACATTTGTTCAAAATGATACTCTATTTTTGTTATACCAGTTCAGAATTTAGAACTGAATTTAAAGCTAGAACAGGCTATGATATTCGCAAAGATTACAACTCTTACATCCTTTTTTCCACGTTGTGGCACGAACTGCTACGGCTGCCGGCTTATATCATACTTCTCATGTCATAGTACAAACACAACTTTATCATTTCCCTCTAACGCTTCTAACTTGGTCCATGAATTGGAAGATATTTGCACACACACACACACACACAAACACTCACACGCACATAGATATATATATATATATATATATATATATATATATATATATATATATATATATATATATATATATATATATATATATATATATATATATATATATATATATATATATATATATATATATATATTGTTAGAATATCAGCTTTATTTTTAGATGAGATATTGTTATTATTTATACTATTTATATTTTTCGGACTATTGTCATCTGTGTTGCCAAATTCACGAGGATTAAGGCCGTTGTAGGATCAGGCATTCTTCAGGAGATTGTAAATTCCAATCGAACCAATTTTTCATCCACCGGGATAGATTCTAGTTCTACGTACCATTCCTCCTCCTAATATTTCAGTATCAGTTTTTACTTTTAGTAATTCAACTAAGTTTTTGTGCAACTCTGAGTTAACCAGGGACTGAAAGTACAAATCTTTAGAACAAATCATCGGATTACTACATTGGATTAAATCAACACTTTTATCCATTTGTATTATTTCACACTTTTGCCTAAATGATAAAAAATCTCAAACTTAATAAAAAAAAGAGTTCTATCGTCAAAATGTTTATATCCTTATTAAGATGTTATCCCAATGTACTTTTTTTTTAATTATTTTATTAAATTTTTAAGCCTATAAAGAACGTTCTAAATATTGAATTTTTTTTTTACGTCAGCGGTTGACAATTAGAGTTTTGAGATTTTTTTTTGGTGAAAAACAAAACGATTTGAACATTCTCGCAAAAATTAAATAATTGTCGGATTTTAAAGAAAATTTCACTACTTATTCACAAATTAATAAAATTATTTCTCAAAATATTTTTTCCCGAGAAACTTGGAAATTTTGTTTTATATATTTTACGCCCACTTGATTTAATGAATTTTCGGGAAATTAAATTTATTTTCCAAAATAACTTTTTTTAGTTAAAATTAGAAATGCTTGGAAAATGTAAATCACCAATATTATTCTAAGACAGGGGCACTAGTTACTGAAAATCTTCTCTAAATCTAAAGCTACAAAATGTAATAAAACTATGTCATTATTTACTTAGAAAAACTTTTAATTACTTTTATATATTAGATATATATCGTACAGTAAGAAAATATTTTTTTCTATAAATAATGAATTTTCACAAGAATTGTTTGTATATTTAAAATTTTTCATTCTAATAATTTATAATACTTCAAAAAATCGATTAAATTTGTGCATTACTTCCTTTCCTTTGGGCGATATTGTAATTAAGTGGAAACTATGTATACGAATCAAAACTTGAAAAGTTAATAAAAATCGTTTAACACTAATATATTTAAAATACTTTTTATTTTTAATTTAACATTACCATTTTTCTATTTATGGTCGTCTATACATGACATTATTATTAAAAAGTCACGTTTTGAAATAGCTGTCCTCTATGTATTGAGATATTTGCTTGTCTGCAATTCGTTATTCATTAAAGGTTTACACTTCAATAGGCTTTGCACATTATCCCTTCCAGGTTTTAAATTTTTAAATATTATATAATTGGTGAAAATAATATGTCAATGTGTAAAATTCCAAATTATTTAAAAACAAAAAAAGAATGCGTTCACTTAGATTTCGTAAATTTATGGCAATTTTTGTCATCCATACTAACTGACAACACCTTTTAGTCCATCAATAAGATCAATCAGCACGTCAGAAAAATTAGACACGTGATTAAGAAATGCTCATAGACTGCTTTTTTTATGCAAACAACGTGTCACAAATATTTTTTGGAAGATTTTTAAAACCGATAATTAAATGTTGTTTACAAATGTCTTAAAATGTGAGAAAATGGCTGCTTGTAATAGATTTTGTGAATGCGGGCAAAAAATTGACATACAATCTATAAACTTTCTATTTGAAATACGCTAGAAAATAAATATTTACTTACTGGAAATATAAATTTAATCATGACAATAATAATGAGGACAGCACTCCGGACAATGTAATTACTTTAAATATTTATTAGAATAATCTGGAATTTAGTTAAAACAAACCGAAACCAAAAAACAAAAAAATGATTGCTATTTTTTAATCATAATAGACAAATATATATGCCATCCATCAGCATGACTGATGCTGACCTCCCCAAGATCAACTCTTTGCGACTACTTGGTCTGAATTTTTTCACTGGCATGAAGTAGAAACAATATATTGAAACAATTGCTAGATCTGACACGAGGAAAGTTGATTCCGTGTCATATTTGTTATTTTGCGCCTGCTCTATATTTCGAGTTCCTCTATAAATCACAACGAAGTTTATGCAATATTATCGGCCCCGATATAGCATCTTAATTTTAACCACTTTCTCAACGGCGCGACGTTGCTTACCAGTCTTTTTGCTTCAAAAATATTGGTAGCAATTGATCTAATGAGCTTTCATACCTGATACCTCGACCAAGTGTATTTAAACGTTCTACTAGAACGGTAACATTGTCTCACTGTTTGACTGGTGAAATATCTAGACGTCAATTACTTTTCATTTATGTGCACCGCCATCCTCACATACGGTTCAGTGTTGTCCTTCTCCTATACTGATTGCCAACCACGGTTATATATTTCAGGTTACGGTACTATTTAATACCTAGCGTACGGGAGAAGAGATATAATCATAGCTTTCCTAAGCGTATGTGTGGAAATTTAATGTAATGATCTCGACGGAGATTCGAACATGACTTGTTGATTTCTCGTCCTTTATTACACCACCTGCACATCAAATGTGAACTTAAGCTGTCAAAGTAAAATAAAAGGTGACATTGTAAAAATAAATCATACCAGTTATTTTAACTTTAGCATCATGACAAACATCGCTAGCATTTAATTATCCATCAGTAACTGACAAACGATTTCACTGAAGCAAACAAACCGCCTGTTTACTCAGGACAGCAGGTGGTGATTAGATATAATGATATAAATTTAGTTTCGGTTTGTCCAACACCTGTTACGTTCTCCGATTAGTGTTTCATCATCAGACGAATATACAATCTCTTTTATGATGACCAATGAGTCCTAAGGTGTCGTCTTGATTCGGTTCATAAATTAATTTCCTTTCAACAATGTGCTAACACTTACCAATGCATAAATAAGGACAAAATTGTAAATGTGCGTGTTCATTTCATGTGTAAAATATGGTGTGAAATTTTACAGATTTGAAACTTAGCTAATTAATGGTTACCCCGAATTCTGATATTTAAAAAAAAACGGTATTCGTTACCGGTTTCTACGTATAATCCATCAGTGCCCCTACACCACTTCCAAAACGCTGTATGTTAGGCCTTAATTAGTTACACTATTTACATTATTCGGACTATTGTCCTCATCTTTGTTGCCATATCTATCACAGCGTTTCGGCCGTTGTAATTTCTCCACCAGGTATTAGACTTACACTATTGTATGTTTTTTTTTCTGTTATCATTGTATGTTTTTTCACCGGCCTCTGTGGGATCAGATTGAAAGTAGAGACAAAGAACATCATTGGGAAATTCGTAAACATAAGGAATCAGCACATATGCTAATCTACAAATATCTCTTAAGCCGACCAAGCATAGAAATGAATACTATTTGGGAACAAGTAATATGAATTATAACACTTCAAAATTGCAATATTAGCGCTGGTAAAAATGGTTGCTGAAGACATTAGCTTTATAATAACCAGAAATTCATACACGATGCCCTTAAGGACACATGGCAGAGTGTATAAAGGCGTTAGTTAGATCCAGTGACAGGACCCAAACTTTGCGATTAATAAATGTGAATAGTGTACATAAGATCTCATATCAGAAATATAGACAGACACATAATTAGTTAATATTCAGTTCTTTAAAGAATATCAAGATTAGTATCATTATTTATTTTTTTCGGACTACTGTTGACTACGCTTTCTTCAGGACGTTTCTGCAGTATACGCTCCGCCCTTCGTCATGTAATATACATGGCCCAATGGATAAAAGCATTGATTGAAGTAATCCACTGTCTTGACCCAATGAGTTGTCTGTTCAATACCTGGCCACAACAGTGGTGAACAAAAACTGACTTGAGATACTAAAGGGAGATAACTGAAACTGGTATATACAGAAACGGCGTGGCACGTGAAATAGGAAAAAATCTACACCGAATAGTTCTGTTCGAAATTTCAAAGTATATTACCCGAAGAAGGCCGGAGCGTACAACAACCGGAACGTCGTGAATATGACAATAAAGATGAGGACAATAGTCGGTACAATGTAAATAATGTAACAGTAACAATACGTTATCTCACATATAAAAACAGATATCAGTATCATCAGTTGTTGTTGTTTTGTTTTTTTTACAACAATGTATCAAAAATGTTTTCTGTGATTCTGTTCGTTATATTTGTATATCTACTAAGACATTACACAACGTCATGTGTGCTTTACTGTATCCCAGAGATTGCTTATTTAAACACTAATGGAATTCGCCGCTGTTTCGATTATCAGACACGTAATTTTATCTTCATCCTAACTCGGCTGCAATGCGTTCTTCTGTTATATTTCATTGCATCTGGCAATCCTTTTTGTGTTGATACCGAACAACCTTATCTAAATACGACGCAGGCCTGGAAACAGAAAAGCAAATAGAATTTATTGTAGTTGTTATGGCCTGGCGTAACTACTAAACATTACTTAACGGTGTGTTATCGCTTAAAAAACTATGTATTTGATTTGATTCAGGAATATTTGTGATCAAATCTGACTAAACATAAAGGAAACATAGCGGAAGAGAGTAACAAAATATTCGATTTTTTCTTTATTCTTTCATATTTTCTTTTCGTATATAGGTAGTCACCCGCACTTAAATCTCTGCACTTTCACTAAAAAAATAGAATTTGAAAGACTATAGCGCCAGACTGTCGGGTTTTGTTCCCTTGTTCTTTTCCTAGACTGTGTGACAATTTAGTTGCCAGTAGCATGTGATCAGATTCAAAGTATGTGCAGCGACCTCTATCACAAACTGCCTAATCTCAGGGTATAAGACGCGGATGTCAATAATCTTTGTGTTAAAGTATCTGTGGTATGTCATGTGACGGGAAAATTTCACGGAATGGTCAAACCAAGTGTCAAATTTGAAATTTTTGGAATCTCAAAATTTCAAATTTGACGTCTGAGACTTCTGTTTCAAAGTGTTATGTCTTTTTAGCATCAAAGGAGCCGTGGCGTTTAAAAATATTGCATCATTGAAATAAACAAAAAACCAGAGTTTTCTTCTTCATTTTATTTATATTGGACAAGTGAAAGCCAGGGAATAAAAACCGAAAAGTGAAAAAGTACTGGAAAGTGTACCACTTATAGACTCACAGATCTTTCCAGTAACAACGTAACAGAAAGTGAAACGTTTTCAAAATAACTAAGAATAGAAAATAATCCCGGTGAAATCGATATATTACTTAACGTTAAGTATATTTTGAATGTTTTAATGGAAAACTTTGAGCAGTTTAATGACAAATTAGAAAATGGTATGCGACTCTTTTTGTCCTATAATAGTTTGAAATTTCATGGAATGTTTAAACCATGTTTCAAATGTGAAATTTATTATTTCATAATTTTTTAAATGTTTTCATTCTATTACGCAACATTTCTTCTGAAATACAGAAATGTATATATGAATTTCTTCAGTTGGTATCTCAGAGAATCGATATGGTTAAGTAGATAGTATAGTGAAGAATAAAAATGATAATAGCATCGATACTCACGTTTAAGGTTCATACACACGCACACACACATACATGCATAAATGCATACACACACACACACACATATATGTGTGTGTGTGTATTATAAATTTACTCATTTGAAAGTTTCAAAAACAGAAATTAATGTGTATTATAAATTTACTCATTTGAAAGTTTCAAAAACAGAAACTAATGTGTATTATAAATTTACTCATTTGAAAGTTTCAAAAACAGAAACTAATAAATCAAGTTCAGTTATAGAATTAAATTAAAGTTCCTAGTCCTGTTTCATTTTCAAGCGAATTTTGGAATATCTTAATTTGAAACTTACTGAATTTCATAGCCACATACATTCATGTCTTCTGCATCCAATACTGATGTTTTAATGTACAAATATAATTTTATACATTCATAGTGTGTTTCTTTTGTTTAGGTTTTCCCCATTTGCCCATGAATTAGACGCTCACAGGTTCTACCACATCGTCTCAAGTTGGAGCTCGGAACAACAGCAATGAAGAAGTGGTTGCACGCTCCTCAAAACCCCTAATCTCCCTACCAGAGGCTTTGCCGTCAGGTGTAGTTTATTGTCCCATCCATTTAACAAAATATATCGAAGTAAATATCACAATAACTAAGTAGAACATAAGGAAGCAAATATTGCCAAAGAAAAGAAAGAAAAAAAAACAAGAATATAACTAAATGAACATAGAATGTAAAGTTATAAGGATGGTACAATAAAAGTTTTGTCCATATGACAGGATCAGGTCTCTCAGCACTTTAATATTTTTCTAACAGAATAAAGTAGACCGATCATATCCCTAAATTTCTACTTTGAATGGATGTAACATTGCTCAGATTCTAGGCAGCTATGATTTTTCAAAGGTTATAATGCCTCGTTCTTGCTATTTGTCTTTTTCTAAGAGTGATTAACAAGATATTTTGAAGAAATATTTTCACCTTTTTAAGCATTTCATAGTTATTTGAGAAGTGTCACATGGCTACTTCAATATTCTCTGAGTTAAATGTTTCGTTTATCTTCTAATATATATATATATATATATATATATATATATATATATATATATATATATCACATGTGCTCTGCATGTAGAATGCTGTCATGAAAGAGACAAGTTGTATGAACAAAAAGATCGTTAGGAATCGGGAGTCTTTTTTTTCTTCTCGCGTACACTTTCTATGATCCTCGAATCATGTAAATTTATTCATGCCATCCTTGACCACGATGTCAGCTGTGGGTGTGATATGAAGTATAATCACCGATTCCTTGCGACGTTTTCTTGATTTTATATGCAAATTTGTTTTTGTTAAGATTTTCGAAATTGAGCAACCGCCCATTGTAAAAGATACAATATACATAAAACAAGATTAGTTTATCAGGTAAATGATGTGACTTTTAAAATATCACCAAATAGTTATTGCTGTTCATAAAATATCTTTACTATATTATCTCTAAATTTGAAAGGAAAGACAGAAAATGTCATTACATAAATTCCAAATATTTAAATAGTAACATGCCATTCAAAACCTCGAATCTAGTTTTGAACTGCATTTTATCAAGTAACGTGAAAAAGGTTATGCCTAATACTGTGATCGAAGTAACTGCCCTGACAAGGGTAAGTATATTTCTTTATCTGTGTGAAAGTGTTGACTTGTCAGCAACAACGTGTCAATAATGAAGTGCCAGTTGGTTTCAAGTAGGTCTCTTAGAGTCTAGAGAATGCAGAAATTGGGGTGATATGGAGGAGACTATAAGGCTATGTGTTTTTCTTTGCATAGAAGTCTTGAAGTCGACATATTTTTTTTATGCTTCTAAGAAAGAATTTGCTTTGGGATTTAGTTTTTTCTTTATAGAAAGTCGCCACAATGCGAGAGGAAAAAACGTCTCTTTGCATGCTTGCATACATGTCTGCAAGTATATTGTGGAATTATTCAGTAAAAAAATGTCTTTCATGCTTAAAGTATCATTCCTAATGCATTATTCGATTAATACTCTCATCAGGGACACTGTCATAGCTGACATCTTTCAAGCTGATTCACGAACGTTTTAAATAGTTTGAATAATTCATACCATACCTTTGCTGAAATCGCGTTTGTTAATCTGGCCTTGAATTTATCCAGGGACAGATTTTGACGAGAAAGCACAGGTTTGACAGCGTCTTAATGATTTATTAAACTGCGAAAACTTTGAGAGAAGCACATAGAATGTATTGGAAAACGTTACGTGGAAAATAGGAGTGAATGTAATTAAAAGATAAATTTATATAGAATAATCTATTATATTCCAGTTTGAATTTTACACTTGAACAAGGGGATAATAAGGGTACCATGTTTCATAGTATTTCTCAGGGCAATACCAATTAACTTGATTGATTTTCTCCACGACAAAATGATAGGTTGTAGTTATATGATATATATTGATTTCGTCCAAAGATAGCGCAGTATCTCTGTTACACAATCTGGTTGTGATTTTCTTGTTCTCTTTCTCCTACAATGGTTGTCCATCCAGCTTATAACGCTTTATAAAGCCCATAACTTGAAAATGTATTATATTTTCATTCCAAAACGTTTAAGACAGATTGATTATCAACGTTAGACAAGACTTCCAAAACAGAGTTTGTGTGTATAATTGACGCTCTTGAACTATATGACATCGACTGCTTTATATATTAAATAACTTAATGAAGCCTATTGAAGAATATCATATCTGGTATTATGTTCACAGTTATTTATTTGACATTCCAGCATAGGTTGATGGCTTGCAGTTTAAAATTTGAACAGGTCACGGAAGATGGGGACAATCGCAGTGGAAAAAATATAGTAATTGAAGAGGAAGCAGTAAAGAAAATATCTATTGTAAGAGGCTTGTTTTTTTAGATTTATTTGACGAACTGAATTATTTTAATAGAAGGTTTCGGTCAGTCGTTATTAAGGTCTCTAAATCATTTAGAAAACGAAAAATATTTCGTTGCAATTAACGGTTCGGCAGTAATTTCGAAAGTAAAGAGCGGAAGGGGAAGATATGTTCTTTCGAAATCGGTTGTACGATATAAAAAAAGAATGTTTTTATCCCGGCACGAAAAGCATTACAAAGCATTAATTTGATTGTTAGCACTGGTATGAATACGACGGTAATGAGTATATATTAAACTTTTTTTTCTCGTTGAAGAGCAGAGAAATTGAATATGGCTCAGGCTAGTTTACAAGAAAGTATTGAGATTCTCTCCTAGAGATTTTAAACTCCGCCCAACATAAATGTCAATTATAAATTAATGAATAAAAATCCCATATTTTATTATGATATATACTGAAAATAATCAAGTAGATTCTTAGGTATATAAAATAATAGAGGGCTCAGGATACTCTGATACATATGAACAGAGAGAGAGAGAGATAAAGAGCAAAAAAATCAGAATAATATTAACATATAGATAGATTGTTACACATGCATACTTTCATACATAACTCTCTCTCTCTCTCTCTCTATATATATATATATATATATATATATATATATATATATATATATATATATATATATATATATATATATATATATATATATATATATATATATATATATATACACATTCATACATATCTCTCTCTAGATATATAGATATGAACTGACTGACATAGATAGATAGCTATTTCAATATGCCCACAAATTCTAGGTCTTTCACTTAGCTTCATCCTTATTTAGCAAGATAAAAAACATGAGATTCAAAGCTATTTCTGTACAGAGTACAAAATAACAGCATATTTGAATGATGGCTCACAACTCAAAAAAATTATATTAATTATAATGAAAAGGAAAACAGTTAAAATTGCTATTGGTTGTCTCATCGATTTAGTTTTTCCCAAATTGCGGTAAGTTTTTTTCACATACACTAAAATTGTTTTTTTTTTTTTTTAGATATAATAAGAAATCACGAAATGCGGCCTTTTAAAAAACTAATTAAAAATATCTGTTATGGTGAGTTTGATTATATCGGTTCTAACTCTCACTAATAAACATATTGCATAGATTTCAGGTTAAAACAACGAATTAGATTAGAACGAGTGAAATACCGAATATACTTATTACAATATATTAAATCGATCAGAATTTATTTATTACTACATATTAAATCGATGCCAAAATTAGACTAACTTTCTATTTTTTTCTGACTTCCACTTTTAGTGAGATAAATTGATTTCATTCGCACTTCAAGGGCCATCTGGGCGGCTTCTCAGCGAAACCGAAGCCGACTCCAACAAAATTAGTTCCTCAGCTTATAGGCACTGTCACTTGCAGATTTTAATGCCGGATTGGAACGCTTTTGTTTACACAGTCATCGTTTCTGTTTGTTTCAACGAATATAGATTCGGGCTCTGGACGTAATTTTGTGTGCATGCCTTTGTGTTATAAATAAAACATCGGTTGGCAGAGGGGTTCTCGTGTTGTTTGCAGTTTTTCAACGTTCGGGAAACTGCATCTCTGTTAAGGGTGCAGATTCTCTTTTTATTAAAAAAAACTTCCTTTCCTCTGGTTTGATAATGAAATCAGCACGACCATACGAACTGTCTAAATATATGAAATATTTAAAACGATAAAAAGTCTAACATTTAATAATAAAGACTTTGCCAACAGATACTGAAGCAATCAACACAGACATAAAGTCGTGATGTGGCCGTAAGCAGCAATTTTCTGTTTAAAAATATATTATGTAATTTGTACAATGCGAAAAGTAGCAATAGTAGTTCTTTTTAAATGTGGCCTCTTCCCAAAGGCCATATCTTTTTATCAGCTTTGGTATTCTCTCATAGCTTCAGAAAATACCATTATGCTAATATTTAATTTTGGTTATTGTCGAGATATGAGATGAGTAGCGAATAGTCGGTCTCAGACTAAATGCCCGACTCAAAAAAAATAGTTTTTACTTCATATAAACTGTTAGAATCCGGCAAAATTGAATAGAAAATCATTCGTTTGGTTTTTGATTTTTTTTTCTGTAAAAAGCTGTCTGAAAATATAAATTTAGACATTCAGAACAAATAAGGGAATTGGTAAATGCAATTTGACTGTCTGCTTAAAAAAATTCTTATTTCATGATCAAATATTTCTTAAAATCACTAAAGCTTTCTTATTTATTATACAATTTGAATTTTGTGAAATCTCATCTCCAGAACTCTAACATTTTTTAAGTTATTTTTCTCTCTTTCTAAACAGAAAGTGTTTGAATATATTGCAGTATTACTTTAGTCATTCTTAACCTTCATTCATCCTATAGTTCTTCATATCCCGAAAACTAACTGAACAATCTCATCCTTATCTGTCTGACCGGGTTTGTTTATGCTTCTCTATCTCCGTCTGTCTATGAATCTATCTCTCTCTCACACACTTTGCCTCATTCTCTCACGCTCTATCAATCTCTCGCTCACACACAAACTCTCTCTCTCACACACACACACAGACACACACACTCGATCTCTGTACATGATGAGTAGGAGTGTCCAATAGGTCAATGCTAAGAACTGAATATCAGACGTCCAGCACATAAGATGTGATTATGCTGGTAAAGTCTTGTGTAGAAACAAGCTCACTTTTCATAAGAACGTAACACATAGAACTAATACTCCAAAATTCCGAGTTGACTTTCATCTAGTTTGATTACGAGCCAAGGCTAAATTGGGCAGACTGCCCTATTATTTCACCCATACTTAGCGAGAAACGATGAAATGCATTCATAAATCTCTCACGTCTATTCTCGTATACACTCTGCAATTGTCTTATACATTTCTTAGATTAATATTTTATATTCGATTCAAGGTCCTTATTTTATTGTTAGTATGACAACTTTTTGTCCGTACTACACACCGGCCTTCTTCAGGTGTATGATGATCGATGTACCCTTTAGGGAATTAAGAAGTAAAGTGTATACTGAATACTAAGTGATTAATTGTTTGTTTGCTGTATTTCGTTGAATAAAATCTGGTATTTAAATTCATAGCCTGGAGAATATATAGCTAGACTCAGTGGTAAAAGTGCATGTTTTAACTGTGGTATACAAAACATAACAAGAGATATATGGACAAAGACAAGATAAAAAAAAATCAGTAGACAACGCCACAGGAAAGTGAAAACACTACCTTCGTAAATTAAATAATGTTTTCAGTTGAAAATACCGTATAGATTACGCTGATCGAGGTACACCGTAAGGAAACTAGAAACTATAGCAACTGAAATGCAGTGATATGAAGAAAAAGGTTGATAAGGTTAATCTGAATGAAAATACAAATAATGATACTTTTCTTTCTATAAACTCAAAGATGTTCCTTAAGATTAATATCTGGAGACAATAGTGGTCATTTGATGTCGGTGAATACTTGATGTGAAGGCAGGTTATCGTCAGATTCGCAGAATGGGAATCAGCTAATCTTGCATAGTTTTATCACAGATAACCTTCGATAATATCTACATTTAAGAAAAACATCAGTCCAAGTAGATACATTAGTTCCGTTCGTTGATTTTGATCCATAATCAATTTTAAAGATATGTAAATGATGCTACCTGAAGAATTCACCTAATCTTTTTTCATTCTAAATGAAGAACGATATCAGTAGGCCAGAAGACATATTCCACGAATGTAAATCTATATCTTTTCCAATATCTTACAGCTGAGAATTAGGTTTCTTTGTGTGTTATGACAATTTTTATGTTTCGCTTTTATTATTTATATGGAGCAGATTTGTCCTTTTGATATTCCTTCACCAATGCACTTAATATTCTAAATTTTCTCTTTGTTTACAATCGTTACTGGTAAATTCTTTTTTTTTTCTTCTGGTTATTAATCTTTTAAAATCTCGGATGAATTTTTAATGCATTTTATATTATAATCGTATTTACTTCAAAATAGGATTATGAAGTTTTGATGTATGTAATAAAACCTACCACCGTTAACTGTAAACATGTGTAAAAAATGTACGTATTATAGAATGAAATTCACGTATAATGATCGGAATATATATGTGAATCGATTATTTAACAATACTTGTGGTCTATTGAAAAAAACATTTTTCATTATATTTTCTCTGTAGACGAGAGTAAAATATTCATAAGCAAAATTATTCTATTCTTCTCCGGACTTCATCAAACAA